>APFE031253516.1:84211-97144 GCA_000404065.3 Pinus taeda | reverse complement strand
AGCATGGGAATGCTCGCCTTAGCTAGATCATGAAAATGTTATGAAGATAATGTATTGTATTGTATCTTATTATAGGTCACCTTCCAGTTCGAAAAACCTCGGATCCTCATGATAAAGCATTTCACCCGACATCAAAAGATTTTTGACCTCATGATTTAGGGGGCAACTGTTATAGAAATATTTGAGCACTGCAACCCAAATCATATATGTCCATAAACCAAGGGCTTCTGAGTCCCTAAAAGTTTTGTTTCATGCCATAAAGGAACAAGTTCAGTTGATTACATCATCTCCCAGAAGTTCTCCACAGAAAATTGCTCAGAACTAGTCAAAACATGACCATACAGACTGCTCAGTGCAGAGGGTGTGATGCATCTCACCTGCTCAGTGCAAAAAGTATGATGCTTACTAAAGATCTCTTCTGTAGGGTGCAATGGGCGAGAGTAGACAAACCGCAGAGACAATTTGCAAGGTGGATGATCATGGAATCTTCCAGAAACTTCGCTTGTGACACTTGCCTCTCTAAATTCGCCCAGGGATGAGTAAGAGATCATCAATCTCCAAGTGGAATCAAGAACTATCAGAGAGAGGACACTAATCAAAATCCCAGAAGCTAACTCACCCGCCTGCAATAATCTATATATGGATGCCTCATCCCAAAGATCCAAAGGCTGGAATCTTGTATCTTGTAAGGAAGTGTTGTTGGTTTCTTGGTGGAATATCATAGTGTTGGGTGATCTAAGCTTTTCATGAGGTGAAGAAGGGCTTTCATGCTGCGAGGATGATGTTGGGTTAGATCAATGGGTTGTAATCCTCTCTTCTAATTTTTACATCAATAAGGCTATTCAAGTTTTCCTCCACATTCTTGAATGTTTGCTAATATATGCATGTGTGTGGTCAATATATATCTGGTCCTATATTGTTTACGATTGTAGATCTCTGTACTTTGAAGGTACTATGCTGCTTTGACTTTACGGGTACTCTTTGAAGCGGAGTGGTCAAGGAAAGAGCAGCAAAGATCTATCAGAGAGGAGAAGGAACAAGCAAGGAACCGAGTGAAAGATTGAGGTTGGTATTCTTTGCTCCTCTCCTATCTACTTCTCATAAAGGAAAACGAAAGTAACTTTAATTTGTTTGTTTCTAAGATAGCTACCCATCTTAGTGGGACTAGCAGCTCTGCATAGACACTACATTTCCCGATAACAAGTGAGGAAAGGATTTTGAAAGCATAGAAAGGACATCCATAAGCATTTCGTAGAAACATAAGAGCCTCTTGCACATTTCATAGGTCATATTTCAGTTATAGATTAAGGAAAGGTAGCAGTTACTTGTCTTCTTCTTTCAATATTTGTCTTTGAATCTAGGGAGATCGTTCTTTTCCGCAAGAGCAATTTGTCTGCCATAATAAATTGGTGACCATACCAGGGAATGATTTCTTCTTCATTATGCCTTCTTGTGACCTTTGATTTCTTTTTGTTTCCTTAATGTTCAACACATTGAAAGTCTAAATTTATAGATTTGTGGCTTTGTCTTTATTTTTCTTAGTTTTTGGATAATTCTAAGAAGCTCCTCTTACACGAGTGCTAAGCATGATATCATATCAGACCAAGTGAAGTGATTAAACCTATTTCATTGGTTACTGTAACTCGATTTGAACACATTACAAATAGTACCAAAAGGTTCTTGGCAGTCACTTGAATGATAAACCTTAGATTGAGCATGTTGACGACCCTTCAAGGGGATTGATATTTGTTACTCTACCCTTGTATGTATGTTCAATCTTCAATTGTCCCCCCAGTTCACGTGGTTTTACATGGTAACCTTAGAGACCATTATCGTAGGGCTTTTACCTAAGGTGATGGTGGGGGGGAAGTCCATGTTGTACCTGGAGTAGACATTGATTGGACTCACTTGGAGCTTTTTAGAGGGTATTCTTCACTCGAGATGGCATAAGTGAATTTACTTGCACTAGATCGTGGCCATTAAGTAGGTTGTTAGTGTAAAGGATTCCACCTACTTTATATAATCTATCCACTTTACACATTTATCTCTATGATATTGAGTTTCATCACCAACTAGTTATTTTACTATGAAAAGGTAGTTTGCATAGTTTAGTTCCTTAGATTTATTAGCGCATGTTATTTTCTTGTTTCACTTTTTGCAGACCTTAGGTGTGGATTGTGAATTTGGATTGTTAATATTGTTTAAATTCTTAATTAAATTTGTTAAAGTTGAATCTAATGGAAAAAATTATGAAATCAACCATTCAAGGAACCCCTTTTAACATGAATCCTAGTCCTTTTCCTTGCTTTGGAAATGTTGGTCCTCCTTATATGGCTATGTTTTCACTTCCCAAATTCAAGATAGGTTTACCAATGTGGCTGTTTTTAACTTATTTAGTTCCAAATACCCAAATTGTTCCACCTCAACCAAGTTATTCACCTCAACTAAGTTCTCCATCTTAACAACACCAATAATTTGATGAGCCTTTACCTTCTTCATCGAAAATGTCTTCCTCCCTTTATTCTTCTTTGCTTGGTAAAATCCTTGATTCTAGTAACTAGTTGGCTAAGAAGAAGAAGAAGAAGAAGAAGAAAATAAGAAAGAAGTCAACCAACCAAGCATTTCTTTGAGTATGGTGTTAGGTTCCTATACTAATAGGAGACATAATTTTGAATGACTAAGGTTAAGCCTTGTAATATTGTACATAACTTTGCTTTTTGCAAATATTTTCCATATTTAAAAATTAAAAAATGTAAAGAGGGTATGTTCTAAAAGAAAATCAAAGGACAAAAAGAATAAGAGAAGGTCAAAAAATGAAAATATATGAACCCCAAAAAACAAAAATAGACCATGAAAGTGCGCAAGTCTAAATGCCACTACCATTTACTTTTAAGCATAATAATGATTGTGTGCACCTTGTTATTTGTGCCACAATCCATGGTAATCAAACTGTTTAATCTTGATTATGTCATGCTTTGAATTTTATGTTTATAGTTAGAGAATAAAATATGACCAAATAGTTTAATCTTGGCAAATTAATAGATAGGTAGAGAAATAAAAGGAGCTCATAAGCTTAACATGAGCCCTTGGATGATATAAGGTTAGAAATAGATAGTTTGTTTTATAAAAGAAAAGATAGGATAAGGGTTTGCCAACCTAAATGCACCCAAATAAATAAGGAAAAAATGTTACGATAATTAAATGGGTAAGTAGAAGAAAGGTTGCTGAAGTATAAAGTTGATTGGATCAAAACACATGCACAGGCTTAGACATATATTTCAATATATAGGATCAATTATAGAAGAAAAAATAAAGGTTTGCAAGTTAGTGTGATTAACTCCCCCTCATTCATTTTCCCCTTACTTACTAATTTCCTATCTACAAGTATGTTCTAAGTACTTCAAATCCTTCAAGTCAAAAATTCTTAGAGAATTTCTCTGACTCTTGGTGGGACCGGACCCTTGGCTTAATGACTAATGGACATCAAGTGCTACAATCCCCTTCATAAAAGTCATCCCCTGTCATTTCCCTAATAAAACCCCTTTTCCTAAGGTTAAACTTCATTTGCCTAGGAAAAGTAAGGCAACTCCATGATTAAATCCCTTTTCATTTGAAAAACCCATAATTTTGTTTTATCCTAAGTAAAAAGTGTATGCACAAACATTACCTTTTTACTTAGCGGTATATCCACTCTACCCATCACATTTCAGATTAATTTTTTATGTAATTATATAAACCCCCATATACATTTTCCCGTATATTAATTAAATCCCTTGTGTAATATCCCAACCCTTAGTTTTAATAAAAACTATACAATTCACCCCATATCCCAACAGCACTACGCGATGAACCTAAAATAACCCCATCATTGAACCCCACCCAATCGATTAAACCCGTGATTAAAGTCTTAATTAATCACAAACCATCGAAGATTAAAGTCCTAGCCCCCCCCGAAGCCCATGCTCTTATCATTCACACACCTCCATTGCTCGACTGCCATCTGATCACCATCCTCCTCATCCAACGGTCCACAATCATATCAACCACACCCAATGTCCAATTGTTACTCGCCTGATAAAGCGGTTTTCCTTGGCCCCCCGACTGCTACATGTCAACCACTAGAGTAGATTGGGTGACCCCTCCCAAATACTACTCAACCCTCATAAGTGGTGTGATGGCATAGGATACCACCTCCCCGCTAAACCTGAAACCACTCACCATTCATAATATAAAATTCCTTACCAGTTTACCCATTACCCGTTAAAACGTTGAAAACCCTCATTTTCATGCATTTTACTTAGTTACACAAAGAAACCTATCAAACCCTTCCAGCACCACCCTAAGCCTTTGAGACATGATTTCACCATGGATTCCCTCCCGAACACCTCCCAGACTCTGTCCATAGTTCTTCCCAGTTTCAGTACAGCCTCTGGTCACCTCCTCGCAAATCTGTGTTTTGTTAACAAATTGTTGTATTTTGTAGGAAAATAGAAAAAGACTAGAGCTTGGATAAATAGTTTTGATACTAGACACAACTTGTTTAATCCAAGACTCGAAACGAAATCTATTTAAAAACCTTCATTCAGAAGAAGAAAATAGTTATACATGGAATAGAGAGAAATCATTCACACAGAGACATTGACTATTAAAGCAAAGGAACCAAACATATTATAAAGTCAAAAGACAAACAGATCAAACATACAAAAAGATGATCAATATCCATTACCATATGCTGATACATATAAAAAACTAAATAATTTACTATTGAAATACACAGTGAAAAGTTAAAATGTACAGTAAAGGTTATTAATAGGTCATTAAAGTAAAAGTGTATCAGTTGAAAGCCTAACGTGACTAAAGCCTCTAGTGTGAAAGTTCAAACAGCGAAGAGAATAAAGGCTAAAACCAAACCATAAAGGCCAGCAGTACCATAATAAATGGGACATCATGGAAGCAATTAAATTGCTGTCTCTATCTTCTTGTAAGAAGATATTTTTATTTCCTAGATTAAATCTCAAGTTAGTTTGAGATATTTTGTAATAATTTTTGTATAAATACTTCATAATTTGAAGTACGTAGTGTGGATTCTTAAACATTTCTATAGAAGTTGGATCAAGAGACTGTAAAGCTATTGTATCATTGACTGAGCCAACAAGCTAGATTGATGAATAAAGAGAAGATATTTCATAGGGTTCATGTGTTGAGCAAAGTGCAGACAAGTATTTTCTCATGTTGTTGTTATCTTACTTAAAGTTTTTCCACAATCTTTAATTTATTTGTAAATCTGAATGCTATAATTGGATCAATATGTCACAATTTGTTTAATTACTCTCTGTTTTAACAATTATGCTTATAAATGTTTTCAACTAATATCTAAGTTAAGGAATTCTTAGTTGCTCCTTAGTTTAGGTTGTTTCTTGCTAATCCAGATCAAAGGATTCTTAATTTCCCTTTGCTTTTTATTACCCTCTATTCCTCCTTTATATCTCATTCTGAGAATTCTTAATTGCTCTCTCACCCTGATTAAAGCCATTTCACCTCCCTGTTCCAAAGACCTGTGCTTTACTCTGCTAGCTTGCCCTTTGAACATTTCCTTTAGCGAGTTGATCTAGTTCTACTACCCTTCTACTGACTCCATAGACCAATGGTCTGAATACATCATTATATCCATCTGTTTTAAGGATCCCGCCATCCAATCTTGAATAGAAATCAAAAAACCCCCTGAACACTCATAACTAGCCTAAAATCCTAACAAACAAAGCTAAATCATATAGAGAGAGCCCTCTCTAAGCCTAGGTTGGCTAGAGCCTATGCTCAAAAGTTGGTTCGTGGTTACCTCAGTCATTTTATTTCTTCTAATAACTTCTAGAAAAAATTCTGAGTGATAACATAGTGGCGACTCTGCTGGGGAACTAGCAACTCCTCAGTCCTAATAAATCTTTAAGAAAATTCTAAATCTATATTTTGAGCCTCTTAAAGTCGTTTGTCAGAAGTTATTTTGAAAAAAAAATTCTCACAAAAACAATTATAAAATTTGAAATTCTAGCTTCTAGGAAGACTCATTTTACTAGGGCTAATCTAGATCCAAACCCTGCCCCAATAGTTGATAATCCCAAACTTATTTCAGGAAAATCTAAAAAAGAAGAAAGTTCAGCTAGCCAAATACCATTAGTTAAAACTAATTCATGTCCTGATGAGTGGTTATTTTTAGAATAACTTTTCTTTGATGTGCCATTTTATATTTCATTATTTAAAACAAAATCTGAAAATACAATCGATGAAACTCTTCTAGATCCTAATTTTATTGCAGACCTTGAATTCCAAAAGGCCAACAAATCAATTGATGAGTACATTCTGAAATCTCCACAATCATCCATTAATACTACCACTACCCCTGATCTTTCTGAACAATTGTCCACTACTTTGAGTTTACCATTGTTCCCTTAAACTTCAACAATAATACCTTCTGAAGTCCATTCTTCACCACCATTTATACCTTCACTCGCTCACCAACCTATCATTACTCATTCATCACCTACTAGTCCTGGTCCTTCATCCACTACTCCATCATCTCCAAGTACCTCAACCCCACATCTCAGCCCCTCCCAACTTACAGCAATGGAAAATATATATGCTCCTCTTGTTTTACTTGCCCAACTTCATGTTATGCCTGCAAATTATCATAGTAATATTTTCCTGTTTGATGCTACTAGTCATTACACTGCCCAACAACATGTAAACAAGATGTTTGACTTTTTTGAACTACATGAAATAGATGAAGCTGATGTCCAGATGACACTCTTTGCCCAAACTTTGACTGGTGATGTCAAGAAGTGGTTTAAAGCCTTTCCTGCCAACCACATTGTAGACCTAGAAAATTTCCAAAGGTTGTTTATTGATAGGTGGGAAAATAAAAAGAATCCCTTACAAATCCTTTCAGGATATGAGAATATTAGAAGAGGACCTAATGAAACTGTTCAAGATTACTGCACTAGATTCAATAATATATAATGCAATCCCAGTTAACCTTAGACCCCACCTGAATTAGCGTTAATGAAGTTCCATGATGGTTTTGACACAGATATGGCATCCCAACTTAGGGAAAGAAACCCCCCAACATTAGAAGAAATGCAAAGTGTAGCTGTTAGTGTTGAAGCTAATTTGTTAGCTAAAAGGGCTAGAGTTAGAAATGAAAGGAGAGGAACTGCAAAGGATGAAACTTCACCATCTAACATTAAAATATATAGTTTAACCAAAAGTATGGAAATACTAATGCATAGAATAGATAACATTGAAAGGAAACCCCAATGGGATAACCAACAAGCACCTCCAATTAGAAACCCAAATTTTAGAAAAAACCAAAACATTGGAAAAAATGGACCAGATCAGAACATAAGGCCTCCTTTTCAAGAAAATTTTGCAAAGACATCCCATCCGGAAAATCCAAAACAAGATACAAAAATTAACCTAATGGGAATAAATGACGAGGACACTAATTTTCTAACCCAAGATAAGCAAGAAATGTATATGTTACAGTAATTACAATTACAGTCTAGGGAATCATTTGATTACAAACAGGGATACAACTCTACCATTTTTGAAGTTCATAAACAATATAATCTAAGAAGCAAAAAGAATGTTAATGTCCCTGACCAAATTAAGAAAACAGTACAAAATCAACCCAAGAAAATAAAACAAGCCCCTGTTTTGAAGATCCTCCAAATTCTCCCTAGGGAGAACCCAAATCCTTCTTGCCCCACAATTGTAGACATAACTTCTGATCAACCTTCTACTGATAAACCATCCACTTCAATTCCACCTAACGAACCAATGGACAAAGTTCAAAACATCAAAGTTGAAAATCCTCATAAGGAGGTCCCCAGTAAAGGAAAAGAGGATAAGTCTACTCAAATAACTACTACAGAAATTCAAAACCTTCAAACAAAAAAAGTCTATTTTCCATTCAATTTGGGAACAAAGACAACAAAGCTAAATATTTAAGTTCCTTTAACATAACTAATCAAGAATGAAACTTATAAATCATAGATAAACCAGACCTTAAACATTGTTGAAAATGACGATTCAATTAACTTGTTTGATGACTAACCATAACTCATATTTGGTCCAGATGTTAATGGCAAACCATTAGAAGGAGGAGTTCCACATTTTTACATTAGCCTTAGTATCCATGACAAAATTCTACATAATGTGATGTTGGATTCTAGGGCCTCCCACAACTTAATACCCAAATCGGTAATGGAGAAATTAAACCTAGACATTACAAGGCATTACAAAGACTTATTATCATTTGACTCTAGTCAAGGAAAGTGTCTATGATTAATTAAAGACCTGTTTGTCACTTTAGTCCAATATCCTCCCAAAAGCATCCTTATGGATATTGTAGTTGCTAACATCCCACCAAATTATGGCATGTTGTTATCCAGATCATGGGGAGCCAAACTTCAGGGATCCTTACAACTAGATATGTCATATGCAACAATATATGTTTTTGGACAACCTAAGAAACTATACTGAGAAACCTTAATGGAATATATGGTAAGTAGCCAGGATCGGCTTCAAAACCTTCCCATCTACTCCATACACTCAGATATCAATTCTTTTATCCTGTATAATGCTGATCAAACATAAGAAATTCTTTTAGAAGGTACTAATGCAAAACCAAAATAAATTGTAGTTTCTACACAAAATGAAACTGACTAGACTACAGAGTTGTTCAATGAACTAAACGGTCAAATTGTTGTAAATTATGAAAATTTTGCTGCACCAGATAGTGTAAATATAGATTATGAGATATTATGGAATTTAGAATTTGATGGATTAGTTAATAAGTTAGGAGCAGGAGCAAGAGTGTGGATATATAATTTGGAAAATAATCACTCAGAAGGCCATGCATATAGATTGAATTTGTATGTACCAATAATATGGCCGAATATGAAGCATTAATTTTAGGTCTTAAGTTAGTTAGGAATCTAGAAGCTAAAAGAGTTTCTATCATGGGAGACTCTGAACTAATTATAAAACAGATTGATGTTGTATATATGACAAAGGACCCTAGATTAAGTTGTTATAGGGGAACTATCATAGAAATACTTAACACTTTCCTAGAAACAAAGCTTGCAGTAATTCCTAGAAAACATAACATGCAAGCCCATAGTTTAGAAATGTTTGCCTGTGCCTACAAATTAGCCTTCCAACCTAACCATCAGTACACTGCTGAAGTTAGGCACAGTCCTGCAATTCCACATAATTTGAAGAATTGGCAAACATTTTCTAATGATAAATAGATAAATGACTTTTTAATTTCAGAAGAAGAGTTTACCAATAACAATATAGGTATTGATACATCAATAGATCTTAACACTAAGGATGAGATATAAATAAATGAGATAGAAGGTGATGAAATAGATAGAATCAACCCAACTAAATTACCAAATTAGATGTAGATAACTTAGAGCAAATGGAGATTGATGAAATAATCAGTGAAGAAACTGAAGTAATTAATCTCAAAGATAATTTCTTACCAAAGGGATTAACCCGTCTAGAAGATTTATTTGATTCAAATGATGTTCCTAGGAAACCTAAAATGGAACCTTTAAGGTCTGATATAGAGGAATGTAATATAGGCACCGATGAAAATCCTAAATTGATCAAACTTTCAAAATCGTTACCTCCAACTGAAAAAGTGAAATACATTGAGTTGTTGAAATAATTTAAGGATGTCTTTGCTTGGAGTTATGAGGACCTTAAATCTTATGACACCAACATCATCCAACACACAATTCCTATTAAAGAAAATAAAAAGCCTTTCAAACAAAAACTTAGAAGGATTAATCTTGTCTTATTACCTATAATTGAAAAATAAATTCAGAGGATGTATGATGCCAAGATAATTGCACCAATCAAATTTTTTGATTGGGTCTCAATATTGGTGCCAAATGGAAAGAAAACTGGTGAGATCAGACTCTATGTGGATCTCAAAACCTCAACAAAGTGTCACTAAAATACAATTAGCCTCTCCCCAGAATGGACCACATTTTACTGAGAGTAGTTGGATCAACTAGAATCTCATTGTTGGATGGGTTTTCTGGTTACAATCAAATCTTGGTTCATCTAGATGACCAACCCAAAACTACCTTTACTACTCCTTGGGGCATGTTTATGTATTTCAAAATTCCTTTTGGGCTAATGAATTCAAGAGCCACTTTCCAGAGGGCTATAGATATAACCTTTGCAAAATAAATTCATGACTTCCTTATGATATATTTAGATGATTTTACTGTATTTTCAAAATCTAACAATCAACATTTGGATCATCTAAGGAAAGTTTTTATTAAACATAGGAAGTTTGAAATCTCCTTGAACCCCAAAGAGTCCTTGTTTGGGTTATAAGAAGGAAAGTTCTTAGGTCACATAATTTCAAAATATGGTATAAGAATAAACCCTCTGAGAATAGAAGCCATCCTGCAAATAAAACACCCCAAGAACATCAAAGAGTTACTAGCTTTCTTAGGAAAAATTAATTTCCTTAGAATATTTATATCTAATCTAGCAGAGTTAATTAGATCACTAAACAACATGCTTAGAAAGGACTCCACCGTAAAATGGACTGTTGAGGCTAAAAAATCCTTTGGAGGCATCAAACTAGCCTTAACTAAAATACCTGTATTAATCAGTCCTAAATTTGATAGAGATTTAATCTTGTTTTCCTTTGCTTTTGAGCACACAATTATTGTTGTTCTATTGCAAAAAAATGATCAGATCTATGTACAACCCATTGCTTTCTTTAGCAAATCCCTAAGAGATGCCCCCTTCAAATATAACATAATGGAGAAACAAGCATTGGCTTTAGTCAAAACCATTAAGGATTTTAGGGTGTACATCTTATATTCTCATATAGTAGCTTACGTTCCTAATTCAGTAGTTAACGACATCCTAACTCAGGATGGTCCTGATGGAAAGAGAGGAAAGTGGATTGCTACTATTTTATAGTATGATATAGAAATCAAACCAAGATAATCAAGGGCCAAGGTTTAGCCAAGCTCATGGCTGAATCAAACTGTCAGGCATTGGATATAAACTTTATTGCAGCAATAGATAATGAAGAGGAGATTGCAGCTCCACTAATCAGCCAGGCCTTTATTGAATCACCTTCATATGATGATATTATTTATGTTTTATTGAATTTACAAGCTCCTCCTGAATTATCTAGGATTAAAAGCAGGTTTTTGAAGATGAAATCCTTAAAATTTTGTATATTAGACAATGCTTTGTTTTGGAGATATCATGAAGGTCTTCTTCTCAAATGCCTATTAAAAGAAGAATTTGACAAATTTTTGAAAGAATTTCATGCAAGTGACTGTGGAGGATGCCTTTACGAGAAGACCACTGCAGATAAAATCCTTAGAGCTAGTTTCTACTGGCCTACCTTGTTTGCCGATGTCAAAAAATATGTGACCTCTTGTCACAAATGCCAAATTTTTGAGGGAAAGAAAAAGCTCCTACCTTTACCCCTCAAGCCAATCTCTGCATAAAATACCTTTTCAACAATGGGGTTTAGACTTCATTGGTGAAATTCACCCACCCTCCTCTGCCCAGCACAAATGGATCCTTATAGCCACAGAATAATTCACAAAATGGATAGAGGCCATACCTTCAAGGCAAGCCATAGATACTATTATCATAACCTTCCTTGAAACCAATATTTTATTAAGATTTGGATGTCCAACTAAGCTCATTACTAATAATGCAGCAACCTTTAAATCCAAAAGAATGATAGATTTCTACAATAAATACCATATCACCCTTGGCCATTCCATAGCCTATTACCCTAAAGGTAATCGACTGGCAGAATCCTCAAACAAAATCCTAGTAAACATGTTCAAATTGGAAACTAGGGAAAAAATTCATGTGGGTCATCTTATTCATGGCTGATAATATTTTTATTAAATTCCTCTCATCAAGAAGTGTAGGATTGATATAAAGATCATCTGATTCCGATAAGTATTCATGGAGATATGAATTTATTTTGATTATGGAATTATTATCAAGCTAACCTACAACTCATGTAGGCTTAGAAGCCCAACAGTCGCATCTATTCAAACACCAATGTTGTGTATAAATATAAGAGGACTTTTCCTCATTCGCACTCACTCTTCTCATCACATCTCTCTTTCTCTCTACTGCGCAGAAATGGGTCTCTCTCTCTCACATGTGAAGCCGGAAGCTGTTCAACCTGAAGCTGCAACTGCAGAAGTAAAGATTGACCTACGTGGCCTAGAAGATATCCTCATTAGAACTATGCTATAGGTCCATCTGTATCTCCTCTAAAAGCTGCAACTTTAGGTGGTGGAATGAAGTCAATCCGATGAACGGTTTGCAAGGTATCGACTGCCCTAGTTTGAAGCTAGAAACTGCTGAAACTGAAGCTGCAACTACAGAAGTAAATATTGACCTATGTGGCCTAGAATATATTCTCATCTGAACTACACTATAGGTTCATCTGAACCTCCTCTAAAATCCGCAACTTCTGGTAGTGGAATGAAGTCAATCCGACGAACGGTTTGCAAGATATCCACTGCCCTAGTTTGAAGCTGGAAACTACTGAAACTGAAGCTGCAACTGCAGAAGTAAAGATTGACCTACGTGGCCTAGAAGATATCCTCATCTGAACTATGTTGTAGGTTCATTTGAACCTCCTCTGGAAGCTGCAACTTTTGGTGGTGAAATTAAGTCAATCCGATGGTCAGATTGTGAGATATCGTCTACCCTAGTTTGATAATGAAGCCGCTAATGTTGATGTTGTTGATCTAGGGTTTGCTACTACTGATATGAATTAGATTTATTGTACTATTTCTCTCTACTGAATTATTGAAGATAAAAGAATATTTGATCAAAGGGTTTCCCCACACATTG
>APFE031253516.1:55126-82558 GCA_000404065.3 Pinus taeda | reverse complement strand
AAAAGGATGATGAATCAATGCCTGATGTAGAAGAACCCATGGATCTGATTGATCCTCCTCCACATGAGCCTTCCTCTTCTAGGAAGAGGCCTTCATGGCTCAGGGGGCTACTTGATGATGCTGCACCTCGAGAAACCTTTCGTGAAAGTAAGAAACCTAATAGGTATCAGGGATACCTGACCATCATGAGCACGATCATACAAAATAAGAATTCATCATTCTTAAACACGAATGATGCTATAACCAAAGAATATGAGTCTATCATGAAGAATGATGTCTGAGAAGTAGTTCCCAGACCCCAGGACAAGACAGTTGTTACTTCCAAATCGCTTTACAAGATAAAGCATCGAGCAGATGGAAGTATGGAAAAGTATAAGGATCATTTTGTTGCTTGTGGTTTCTCCCAGAAGGAAGGTATAGACTATCATGAGATATTTGCACCTGTTGCCAGATATACGACCATCCGCTTGATCATAACCCTTTTCGCTTCATAAGGATGGAACCTACATCAGATGGATGTCAAGAGTACGTTCTTACATGGCTCAATCAAAGAAGAGGTCTACGTGGAGGAACCCGAAGGATTTGAAATTTACGATCGAAAATCTCATGTATGTAGGTTGAAGAAGGCTCTCTATGGGCTGAAGCAAGCACCCCGAGCATGGTATGAGAGGATCGACAGCTACTTGATGAAGCTAGGATTCACTAGGAGTGAAGCCAATCCTAACCTTTACTTTAAGGTTGAAGATGACAAGCCTCTCATACTAGTGTTGTATGTGGATGACCTCTTTCTAATAGGTGTAGACCCTCTCATTCACAAATGTAAGAGGGAGTTGGCTTCTAAATTTGAAATGAAGGACCAAGGACTTGAAGTATAGCAGAAGCCAAGGGAAATTTTCCTATCTCAAGGAAAATATGTGGTAAAGGTATTGGAAAGATTTGGTATGATGGACTGCAAGCTTGTGACTACCTCGAGAATCTTAACTTTTAGAAGTTATATGGTAGTGATGTCGAACCAGATTTGGGAAATGCCTTTGAGTTTCAAAAACTCATTCGCGTTGATGTTCTTGGTGAACCTCCGTCCGAACATATGTTTTTCAGTTAGCATTGTGAGCTCATATTTGGTTGAGCCTCACTGCACTGATGCCAAGAATCTTCTAAGATATCTTCTTGGCGCAATTACTAATGGATTAAGATACACTACCGGAAATATGAAACTGCATGATTATTCGAATGTTGATTAGGCAGGTAGTGTGGAGGATCACTGGATCAATTTTTAGTGTTGTTTCTCTTTGGATTCTGCTTCGATATAATGGATGAGAAGGAAGAAGAAGTCAGTTTCCATAAGCACCATCGAGACCGGATAAATATCTACGAGTGTGATCTCATATGAAGCTGCCTGGTTGGGGAAGCTCTTCAGTGAGCTGTTTGAACACATACCATTGTGATTCTCTGTAACAACCAGAGGTGGGATTCGATTATTAAGGAACCTCATATTCTTCAATTGCGCTAGTAGATAGACATGATCTGGGATATAGTAAGTCAATGAGCAAGGAGGCTCCATCGCATTAAGATGATGTACAGGTCGATACACCTTGTCAAAGCCCCAAGGAAAGATCTAATCTATGATTTTCCCAAATGACTTGGAGTCAGTAAGAAACCCTTGTACAAGGGTCCTGCATGTTGTATACATTGAGCTCTGGGAGCTCTAAGGGCTTGCAATTCCTAGTGGAACAACATACGACCATAGGATGACTCACCCTCCCCTGGTGGTGCACACTGGAATAAGATGATTCGCTCTCTTGTGGGACAAGATGATTCGCTCTCTTGTGGAATAGGATGATTTGCTCTCCTATGTAGTAGGATAATTAGTTCTCTTGTGAGGCCTAGATTGATGTGTTCTCCATGGCGATTGTAGTAGCATTGATGAGTTCTCTTGTGAGGCCTGGATTGATGTGTTCTCCATGGCGGCCTGGATTGATGTGTTGTCCATGGTGGCCTAGATTGATGTGTTCTCCATGGCAATTGTAGCAGGATTAATGTGTTCTCTTGTGAGGACAGGATTGATTAGTTCTCTTGTTGAGGCATCCTACCCATGCAATCTGGGACTCATGGGAAGTACCTCTCATCTGATCAATGAGCAGGGAAATGAATTTAGGGACCATAGCAGTAACGATGGATGCATCGTTGTATCTACTGTACTCCCTATGCTAGGATGACCTCCATTGATCTGGGATCAATGATACTGGTTTGGGACTAGTGGTAGGAGTTGTACCATACTATGATGGTGACCTCGGGTCAGTTGAGATTGGTCTGGGACCAGTGGTACATACTCCAAGACTGACTTCATGTCAGTGTAGTACTGGTCTAGGACCAGTGAGAGTGGTACATACTATGGCGTTGACTTCGGGTCGGTTGAGACTGGCCTGGGACCAATGGTATACTCTTTGAGACTATGATACTGGTCTGGGACCAGTGGTAGGAGTGGTACTTACTATGAAGCTGACTTCGGGTCAGCTGAGACTGGTCTGGGACCAGTGGTACGCACTCTGAGGCTGACTTTGAGTCAATGGAGGATGATACTGGTGTAGGACCAGTGGAGTTGTCATCACTATGACACTGACTTCAGGCTGGTTGAGACTGGTCTGGGACTAGTGGTACATGCTCTGAGACTGAATTTGAGTTAGTATGATACATCCTCGATCATTTATTCTTCTTCATAATTTGGACAAAAGCAGAGGAGAACAGAACAATGCAAGAGCAATGCAGAACAGAGAAAAACAGTACCAATTAGTACAGGGCAGAACAAGACAAAGAAGAATAGGAAGAATAGAGCAAAGTAGGGCAAGGGTCAGGTTGTATAGAGTAGTGCATTTGATGGATTAATAGTAACGACCGATAGACAAATTGCAGATGAAGTTCTCCCTAGTTGAGAGAGAGTATTAAAATTGGCAACCACAGAAAAACTTCATGTGGGTCATCTTATTCATGGCTAATAATATTTTTATGAAATTCCTCTCATCGAGAGGTGTAGGATTGATATAAAGATCATCCGATTATGATAAGTATTCATGGATTTATGAATTTATTTTGATTATGGAATTATTATCAAGCTGACCTACAACTCATGTAGGCTCAGAAGCCCAATAGTCGCATCTATTAAAACACCAAGGTTGTGTATAAATATAAGAGGACTTTTCCTCATTTTCACTCACTCTTCTCATCACATCTCTCTCTCTCTACTGCATAGAAATGAGTCTCTTCTCTACTGCGCGGAAATGGATCTCTCTCTCTCACATGTGAAGCCGGAATCTGTTGAACCTGAAACTGCAACTGCAGAAATAAAGATTGACCTGCGTGGCATAGAAGATCTCCTCTTTAGAACTATGTTGTAGGTCCATCTGGATCTCCTCTGAAAGCCACAATTTTTGGTGGTGTAATAAAGTCAATCCGACAAACGGTTTCCAAGATTTCAACTGCCCTAGTTTGAAGCCGGAAACTGCTGAAACTGAAGCTACAACTGTAGAAGTAAAGATTGACCTACGTGGCCTAGAATATATCCTCATCTAAACTATGCTATAGGTTCATCTGAAGCTCCCCTGAAAGCTGCAACTTCTTTTGGTGGAATGAAATTAATTCGATGAATGGTTTGCAAGATATCGACTACCCTAGTTTGAAGGCAAAAACCGCTGAAACTGAAGCTGCAACTGCAGAAGTAAAGATTGACCTACGTGGCCTAGAAGATATCCTCATCTGAACTATGTTGTAGGTTCATCTAAACCTCCTCTAGAAGCCGCAACGTTTGGTGGTGGAATGAAGTCAATCCGACGGTCAGTTGGTGAGATATCGTCTGCCCTAGTTTGATAATGAAGCCGCTAATGTTGATGCCGCTGATCTAGGGTTTGCTACTACTGATATGAATCAGATTTATTGTACTATTTCTATCTACTGAATTATTGAAGATAAAAGAAGATTTTATCAAAGGGTTTCCCCACACATTGTGGGGTTTGTCCCTGGCTAGCCGCCGCATCTTGTGTCTCTTGTCTTGGTTTGTTTTCTGTCAATCATTTAATGCTCTATCTGCACTTTACTTTAGGTACATGTGATTGCTAATCTGTGGAATATAATAATAAAAAGAAGTAAATTGTTATAAGCATAGAACATACCATAACTTAACTAACATCATCAAGAAGTTACTAGAGGACAATAAGAAAACTTGGAATAAAAACCTAGTCAATGCCCTATGGACAGACAAATTGACTACTAAGAAATCAATTGGTACTTCTCCTTTTAAACTAGTTTATGGGATGGAAGCTATATTTCCATCCCCTTTGGGAGTACCAGTAATGAAGATACTTCAAGAATTGTAGGTTGAACCAAATAGTATCCAAAGAAGAATCAACCAAACTATTCGTCTACAACAAACTAGAGAAGAGGTCTATGCCAGGTCTCAAGTTGTGTAGGAAAAGATTAAAAAGATTTTTGATAAGAGAACCAAGGCCGAAGATTTCTACATTGGTGATAGTGCTCAAGTGGGATTCAAGGAGGGAAGGCAAAGGAAAAAATGGGAAATTTGATTTCCTATGGAAAGCCCCCTGTGTCATTTATGCTTACAAAGGAAATAATGCTTTCTTCTTGAGAGAAATTAATGGTATAGATGTTGAAGGTTGACCAGTGAATGGTCAGATGCTAAAACATTACTTTGAACCAAGTTACTAATTTTCATTTCCCATTTGTACATACCTTATTTACAAATTCTAGTTTGGATTGGATGGTGATATTTGAAGTTGAAGCCCAAAGAGAAGGCCCTAAGCTTTAAAATATTTACTATCATAAGTATTAATAATGCAGTTTCACAGAAGGACACTTTGCAAGGTAACATCAACAACAATTCAAAGGCTATTGATCATTAGTGTTCTCGACATTTCACTAGAAAATGCCATCCCCAAGTGGAGCCACTGTTAGTTTCCTATACCAATAGGAGTCATAATTTTCAACGACTAAGGTTAAGCCTTGTAATATTGTACATACCTTTGCTTTTTGCAAATGTTTTCCATATTAAAAAATTAGAAAATGTAAAGAGGTTATGTCCTATAAGAAAATCAAAGGACAAAAAGAATAAGAGAAGGTCAAAAAATGAAAATATATGAACCCCAAAAATAAAAAATAGACCATGAAAATGTGCAAGTCTAAATGTCACTACTATTTACTTTTATGCATAATAATGATTGTGTGCACCTTGTTATTTGTGCCACAATCCATGGTAATCACACTGTTTAATATTGATTATATCATGCTTTGAATTTTATGTTTATAGTTAGAGAATAAAATCTGACCAAACAGTTTAATCTTGGAAGATCAATAGATAAGTAGAGAAATAAAAGGAGCTCATAAGCTTAATCTGAGCCCTTGGATGATATAAGGTTAGAAATAGATAGTTTGTTTCATAAAAGAAAAGATAGGATAAGGGTTTGCTAGCCTGAATTCACCCAAATAAATGAAGAAAAAATGTTAGGGTAATTAAATGGGTAAGTAGAAGAAAGGTTGTTGAAGCATAAAGTTGATTAGATCAAAACACCTGCACGAGGCTTAGACACATATTTCAATATGTATAATCAATTATGAAATAAAAAATAAAGGTTTACAAGTTAATGTGATTAACTCATCATCATTTATTTTCCCTCTACTTACTAATTTCCTATCTACAAGTATGTTCCAAGTACTTTAAATCCTTCAAGTCAAAGAGGCTGAGAGCATTTCTCTAACTTTTGGTGGGACCGGACCCTTGGCTTAATGACTTATGGACATCAAGTGCTAGAATCCCCTTCATAAAAGTCATCCCCCTTCATTAATAAAACCCCTTTTCCTAAGGTTAAACTTCATTTTCCTAGGAAAAGTAAAGCAACTCCATGATTAAATCCTTTGCATTCGAAAAGCCCACAAATTTTTTTTTATCCTAAATATAAAGCGTATGCACAAACATTACATTTTTACTTAAGGGTATATCCACTCCACCCATCACATTTCATATTAATTTTTTATGTAATTATATAAACCCCCATATATCTTTTCCCACATATTGATTAAATCTTTTGTGTAATATCCCAACCCTTAGTTTTAACAAAAACTATACAATTCACCAAATATCTCGACACCTATGCACAATGAACCTAAACTAACCCCATCATGAAACCCCACCCGATCGATTAAACCCATGATTAAAGTCTTAATTAATCACAAACAACCAAATATTAAAGTCTTGCCCCCCCAAAGCCCATGCTCTTATAATTCGCACACCTCCATCACCCGACTACCATCCGATCACCATCCTCCTCATCTGATGGTCCACATTCATATCATCCACGCACGATGGCTAATTGTTACCTGCCCAATAAAGCAATTTTCTTCGGTCCCCCGACTACTACGTGTCAGTCGCAAGAGTAGATCGGGTGACCCCTTCCAAATACCACCTGACCCTCATAAGCAGTGCGATGGCCTAGGATACTACCTCCATGCTAAACCTGAAACCACTCACTATTCATAATATAAAATTTCGCACCAATTTACCCATTACCCGTTAAAACCCCAAAAACCCTCATTTTCATGCATTTTACTTAGTTACACAGTGAAACCTATCAAACCCTTATGCTGCCATCCTAAGCCTCTGAGACATGATTTCACCATGGATTCCCTCCCGAACACCTTCCAGAATCTATCCACAGTTCTTCCCAGTTTCAGTACGGCCTCCGGTCACATCCTCACAGATTTGTGTTTTGTTAACAAATTGTTGTATTTTGTAGGAAATTAGCAAAAGGCCAAAGATTGAATAAACAATTTTGATACTAGTCACAAAACTTGTTTACTCCAAGACTTGAAAGATAATCTATTTAAAAACCTTCATTCATAAGAAGAAAATAGTTATGCACAGAACAAAGAAAGTAATCATTCACACAGAGACATTGACTATTAAAACGAAGGAACCAGACAGAGCATACAGTCAAAAGACAAATTGATCAAACATTGTTGGGCATGGAATCCCCCCAAGGCATGTTCTAGGGCTCTGTAACAACCCAAAAGAAACATGTAATTAATCAACTAATTAACATCAAGTTCAACTATGAGTAGCACTTACCTGTGGTACAAGTCTGCTTACTGCAACAAGGTTTTGGGATGACTCTTCACCCAATTGTAGGCTCAATTGTGCAAGGTCTAAGATAACATAGATCCTAGATGGATGTTGAATAATCTTAGTTCATAGTTGTATGTTGTAAAGTAAATGAAATTCATTTTTCTAATGAATCATGATAAGAATGCTTATAGAGGATTATTCTATATTTGATAAGTATTGAAATGGTTCTCATGTTTCATGATATGATGGTATGAGGGTGATCATGCATATGTGGTTCATATTTATATAGTTGTTACAACACTGATGATGTATCCTTATGATGATTATGATATGCATAACGTGGCATAGGAATTATAATTATATAATATGAGGTTTATTGACATGTGGTTAAGTTATTATGTGAAGTCATGATATGTCTCTAATGCAAATATGTTGATGTTATAACTTATGATGGTATTTCATGAGGTGAAGCATGTGATAGTTGCATACAAATTTATGACATGCATGAGCATGCAGTTCACAATGGTGAATGTTCTCATAATGACATGTAAGACTTGGCATGTGAATTATTTTCTATGATACTATGATGGCATAGCTAATGCATTGTTGCATGTTGAGGTGTGATGATTGACAGGACTCCACAATGGGCCATGAGGGCCGATTTATTTGATGATCTCGTGTGAGCCCATATATAAAAGGGAGAATAAGTAACGCCATATGGGCTGGGGACAAATTCAATCAACACTACATATGCCAGTGGTTCCTTTGTCTTGTGTAGCTCTTGATGGATAGCTCATGTGGGGCTACGGGACCATCTTGAGGAGGCCAAGTGCCTGATGTTCTAGGTTAGGTTCCTGTTATTGGATTGGGATGCTGAAGTCTGGTGGGGGTGTAAGGACTTCGATACCTGGGGCTGTGCACCTTAGTAGTTGTGGAGGGAGTGGACCAACCTTGCGAGATGACTAGAGTCATTGAGTACCATACCAAATGCCTGCCTTGGGGCAGATGAGATCTAAGTCAGGCGTGAGCCTTGGGGCCAACCTTGGACTAGGATACAGACCGGGTCAGGCTTATGCTTGGTGTCGAAAGTGGGAAAAAGGACAGAGGTTCCTTGGGATTTCCTAGGTGTTGTGAAACTTCCGATGCCTACTATTTATACTAGTTCAACAAAGGGTGTCTATTGAACATGAAGTAACTAGCATTTTCACCAAATGTTACAAAGGAAAGGTTGTAAGGCATAAATTGAATTAGTCAAGTAACATAAGTATAAATGGTTCCATATATTAAAATCCATAGGTCTAACAGATCTTGTCTAGTAACAAGGATATCATCATAAAACACACTTTACAACTTTGAAAAGGGCTACAACATATCACATACAAGAGTCTTCAAGCTGCAATGAAACCCAAACAATAAACATTGTTTCAAAGAATCAAACATAATGTAGATACTAGACTAAGAATTGAGCGCAGGTCTAATAGATCTTGAGCTATGGTTTATGAGTTGTGGTCAAAGGACTGCCCTTGTCCTCAGAATCATTACCAACAATGGAGATTATGGTAGTTAAGTAGAGGTAATAACCATCATCAAGGTTCGCTCATTCTTCACATTTGCAGTTTCATTTTGCAGAGTAGAGCTTGACTCCTAGGGTTTTTTGGACTGTTAATACGAATTAATTTTGAGTTCATGGTTGTGTTGGTGAACTAGATCCCAGAGGCCATTGTCATGGCATAACCTTTCTAGTGTTACAATGGCTATTTCGAGTGATGGTAGGAAACCCCTCCCACCTTTTCTTGCAACCATTATTTTATTTTTAATTCAGCATTGGTTCTTAGATTATGAATAATAAATTTAGTAATAAATTTCATGTTCACATTTGCAATTTCATTTTGTAGAGTAGAGCTTGACTCCTAGGGTTATGTTATCAATCCAAAATTAAGATAAATATAAACTAATATCTATTATTCAACAAAATATTAATATTTTGATATAAAATAATATCTAAATTTATATAATATTTTTACATAAATTTCACACTTATAACATTGCCTTTTATTTCTTAAATTTCAATTTATAATAAGTTATATTTTAATATTTAAAATAACTATTTTAAAACATGTAGTAAACTAACAAAAAAATGTATGCAACTACGTATGAGTGGGTACTATGAGATATTAAGTGTAATAAAAAGTAATTGAATGGTGTTTCTGATAACTTTGGCAATTATAATAATTGTTATTTTTTATGGTAATTTAAATATAAAGGTTCACATCACTATTAGCTACACACAGTAAACATGCATTTGGTTTATTTAATTATGTTAGTCCCCATGCAACTATCCACAGTGAAAATGCATCAAATCCTTAGCTGAAAACTTAATCTTTTGAATGTGCAACATATACCACACGAGACCCAAGTATTTCAATCATTAATGATCTGTTTATGAATTGATCTTCCGTATAGTGGAGGACAAGTCCTTATCCACTTGGATTTATTGTCAACCCCTCCAAGTCAGATTTTAGGACTTATCTCAAGCTTGGCATGACAAGGTTATTGCTGGCATACACTTCTCCAGGCAATGGAGCTGTTAGTGAGCCTTGAGATCCTCTGCCTCATCTACAGAGGAGGTTGCCGGTCCCTGATCCAATGGTTCTGGGTTACTCTAGGTGTTTTACCCTCTACCAAGTCTAGCTTCGTGGCTCATTCTACCCTTTCCTCCTTGCGCTAGCTCTGCTCTCTGTCCATGTCGGTGGTGCTTGTGCTGCAAGCATGCCTCCTATTGCGGTTAGATCATTCCAAGTGCTACTTGAGGGTTTCACACTCAAGTTATGGAGTTCTTTTGTAATTACCCAAGTGAGGTTACTTTATTTTCTAAAAACACTATTGTTAATGTCAGCTTAGTCTTGATCTCATTTTTTTTTAAGTTCTAATGTCTTTGTTTTCTTTTTTGGTTTATGCTCTGCAGGTTTGGCAAGGGTTCATGGCCGTGTTGATGAAAAATCCTCTAGAGGATTTCTACCTGATCCTTACAGGGCTTGGGCTACTGAAGATTTTCCGGGTAAATTTATATGGCTCCCCTCCTATTCTTTGGTTCGATGCCAACTCCTTCTTGTATGGGGTGTAATCTCAGCCATTTTCGCATACTAGAATCTCCTACTAGTCATAGGCATATGCCCGTGTTAAGTTGCACACAGTGCTCTCACGATGGGTAACTCCTCTTCTCGGTTAAATGTGTTAGTGGCATTCGGAACATGCCAGGGTTTGAATTTTGTTGAAGCCTCACCAGGAATGAAATTTGTAATTATTTAGGCAAGACCTGTTATCGACTTACAAGGAACCTTTGTGGTTTTGTTTTTTGGGTATTTCCATTATGTAAGGTTTTAAGCGAGTTATGCTAATTTGTGAGGATGTTCAAGGAAAATGGGGTCTCTCTTGGGCACAAACCCTCAATATTGAGTGTCTTTTCAAAAATTTAATAACATGTTTGGCTAATCCTTTACATTTTTAAAATGATATTCTTGTAATGATATGCTTGTAATGATAAGACTGTTTTTAGTGCATTGGAAATTGCTCATTGCGACAGCAATGCTGTAAACAATATAAATTATGAATTATACAAATTGCTTTAACTAATCCTAATTATTTGAACATAACATAAATTACCTTAAATTTCTTTCACTCTCGTGATATGAAAAAAAAAAAATTAATGTTTTGGTTAAAAGGTTAGAAAGGAACTTAGCTATTTTACTTGGCTCCTATCATCATATTTCAATATGCAATCAAACAAAAATTGTTTCACTGTGATGGCAACATCATGAACATACATTACTCTAAGCTATAATGTTAAATCTCACCCCAAGACCATCTTGTTTGGATTTCTTGAGACTTAGAGTTGGATTGGTGAAGTAAATATTTCCATCCCTCACATATTTGAACTCTTCCATGAGCTTGTCCCATTTTTCTCTACACTGCTTCCCATCACGCTTAATACCGACCTCCCCCAAAATCTCGACAAGCTCTTCGTATGACGCCACCCACCGAGTGGACTTGGGCAAATCTCGACTCCATCTCAGCACTAAACGTAATTAACCGCAGCACCTCCACTCACTTCCAATTCTTTGACCTTTTCGTTGGCCCTCCACCACTACTGCCAAAATTGGGAATAATTATGCCTGTAGGTTTTAATCGCGTACAAAAATTACCTGCACATGAATTCTAAAACATAGAAAATAGACAATGTGAGAGAATAACACATAAAAACACATATACACAGAGATTTCCGTGGATCCCAAAACCAGGACTACCATCTTGATTTTTCATTTTGTTCCTTTCAATGTTACAATACATATTTATACATGCCGAAGCATCCAATACCATGGACCGAAAAACCATTGCATCCAAAACCATGGACCAAAAACCATAGGTAAGTTTGCCCAACCTAATATAGGGTCCAAAAAAAAAAAATTCGGGGCACTGCCCTGGACCCCATAATGTGGGGTTATGGGTACCCCTCAAACCCCCTATTAACTACATAGAAAGAATATAACACAACCCAACATTCTCCCACTTGTTGTTTTCTCTCCAAAGGGAGCCACAGGAGAGCTTAGTCATTTTTCTAGCCCCGAAACGCCCATTGTTTCTCTACACTAGGAGAACTTCTCAGAGCTCACAAATTTTGTCAATGCATCTGTAGTATTCTTCAAAGTGTCCACTTTTACTAGTAACACCTTTTTTCCTTCTATCATTTCCCTCACAAAGTGATATTGAACATCAATGTGCTTTGTCTTTACATGATAAGCAAGGTTCTTTGCCAAGAAAATTGCACTTTGGCTCTCACATTCTATCCTTATAACTCCCTGTACTAACCCCATACTTGAACACAATCTCTGCAACCAAACTTCTTCCTTGCTTGCATGAGTGGCTGCCATGTATTATGCCTCTATAGTTGATAGTGTCATTACATATTGTTTCTTACTCATCCAACTGACTGCACCTCCAAACAGGTCAAACACATACCCACTTGTAGATCTTCTCTGATCCAGATCTCCAGCCCAGTCTGCATCAACAAAGCCATGGATTTCCAAAACTCTGTCCAATCCTAGTCTTCGTTGGTAGCACAAACCATAATCACTAGTGCCACGCAAATACCTAAAAACCCGCTTCACTGTTTTCTAATGCTCCTTCCCTACTTTTGACATAAACCTACTCAACACTCCCACTGCATGTGCAATGTCTGGTCTAGTACATACAATTACATACATCAAGTTATTGACTGCACTTGCATATGGAACACGGGACATATCCTATTCCTCTTCTTGTGTCTTGGGACACTCCTCTACAGATAACTTTACACCTACATGAATAGGAACCTTCACTGAATTACTATCCTGCATTTTAAACCTCTACAATATTGTCTCGACATGCCCGCTCTGGTTTAACTAGAGCTTCCTGTTTGCCTAATATCTTTTAATTTCCATGCCCAAAATATAGTTTGCAGCACCAAGACCTTTCATGTTGAATTTGGAGGACAATTGGGTCATCAAATCCTGGATAATTTCTTTGTCATTTCCAACCAAAAACATATCATCCACATACAAGACCAGATAAATAACACGATCACCAATTAATTTAAAATACACATAGTGATCTGCTTTGCTTCTAGTGAAGCGAATTCCCTGTATAAATGTATCAAATTTCTAATACCACATCCTTAGTGACTGTTTTAACCCATACAGATATTTCTTTAACTTGCATACTAGTTTTTTCTTACCCTTCACCGCAAAGCCTTTAGGTTGCTTCATGTAGATCTCCTCTTCCAAATCCTTGTGAAGAAATGTTGTCTTCACATCCATCTGTTCTTCCTCAAAATCAAAAGCATCAACAACAAATAAAAGTAATCTAATAGAAGTTAACTTGGCAACATGAGAAAAAATATCACCAAAATCAATTCCCAGCACCTGGGAATAACCTTTTGCTACCAACTAAGCTTTGTATTTCTCCACCTTTTCTTCTGCATTTGTCTTCTTCTTGAACACCCATTTGCTATCAATGGGCTTCCTTCCATCTGGCAACTCCACTAGATCCCAAGCCTCATTTTTGTGCAAAGATGTCATTTCATCAACCATGGCCTCTTTCCAGAGTTTTCCATCCTCTGAATCTACTACTTTCTTTACAATTTTGGGATCATCATCAGTAATAGATAAAGCAAAATTTGAAAAAAAATCAAATGGACTATACCTTTCTAGTTGCCTTCTTTCTCGAACTGATCTTCTTACACCTAGAGTTTGTGGTTGTTCTTCTTCTAATTCCTCCTCTACTGTAGAGTCTGATTCTTTCTCCTTTAGCTCAAACTCTATCTTCTCAGGTTCCTTTGGTTGGACTTCATGGTTAATAACATGTTTCACCTCTCTGAACACCACATCTCAATTATACACAAGCTTCCTTGTTGTTGGGTTCCAAAACTTATAACCCTTTAAACCATCATTATACCCAATAAATATGCACTTTTAAGATTTACTATCCAACTTGGTTCGTTTCTCCTTTGGAACATGTACATATGAATCACATCCAAATACCCTCACTTGTGAAAGAGAGGGTTTCTTAGCAGTCCATACCACTTCTGGAGTCTTATCCTTTAACGTTGATGAAGGTGATTTGTTGACTAGGTAACATGCTGTCTCCATCGCCTCTGCCCAAAATTCCTATTCTAACCTGGCACCACTGAGCATGCTTCTTACCCTTTCCATCAATTTCTTGTTCATTCTTTCTACAACTCCATTTTCTGAGGTGTATATGGAGTAGTCTTCTGCCGTGCTATACCACACTTCTTATAGAATTCTTCAAATTCCTTGCTGCAAAAATCTCCACCGTTATCTAACCTCAACACCTTTATCTTCTTCTTTGTCTAGTTTTCCACCAAAGACTTAAATTCTTTAAACCTGTCAAAGACTTTAGATTTCTTCTTAAGGAAATATATCCATGTATTCCTTGAGAAGTCATTTATATAGGATACATAGTACACAAAATTACCTAGTGATTGAACCTTCACAGGTCCAAACACATCACTGTACATATGCTCTAATATTTGTTTCACCCTCTTACCACCAGAGGGGAAACTCACCCAATTCTGCTTCCCATATACACAAGTTTCATAGAAATCAAAATCTACAGAGTTATTACTCATACCTTCTACCATACCTTTACCATGAAGTATTCAAAGGCCCTTCTCTCCAATATGTCCAAGCCTTTGATGCCACAGCATGGTCTTCTCTCCAAAGACCACTAGATTTTCTTCTCCACTTTCAGGAACCACAGAACTGTTGCACCCATCAACAATAGTGCTACCTTGCAGCTTGTACAAAGTTCCAGTCCGAACTCCCCGCATCAATACCAGTGCTCCCTAAACAATCTTGTAAGTATCCTTCTCGAACATTGTTTTTACACTTGCATCGTCCAGCTTACTTGAAATCAGATTTCTGGCTAATGCAAGAATATACAAAACACCCGGAAGTGTTCTAACCCTTCCACCTTGCAACTTAAACTTTACTTTTCCTCGACCAATGATTCTATCCTTCCTATCATCCCCTAAGAAGACATCACCACCATCATATTTATCATACTCGCATAACCACTCTCTATGGGGAGTGAAGTGAAAGGATGCACCTGAGTCAATCAACCATGCATCATGATCTACAAGTGTGCTTGAAGAAGCCAAGTACATATCCCCAGCTTCATCTAAGGTGGTTTTCACCTCTGCAGAAGAAGCATCATCAGATCCCTTTTCTTTATCAGGAGCTTTAGATTTACAATACCTTTTGAAGTGCCCTTCCTTTTTGCATTTCCAGCACACCATCTTTACAAGTTTTCCTAGAGATTTAGATCTCCCTCTAGATTTAGATCTCCCACTCAATGACTTATTTTTGTTTATGTTGTAGGACCATCCTCATACAAACAAGGCATCACCATTCTGGCTCTCCATATTTTTCCATCTCATCTCCTCCATCAGCAAGGATGAGACTATTTCATCAAACTGCAAGGCAGTTGCATTGCTACCTATTGCAATAACCAGACTATCCCACGAATCTGGTAAAGAACACAACAAACTGATGCACTTATCTTCATCTGAATTTTTGATATCAACAGATGCTAACTGACTTACCACAGTATTAAACGCATTTAGATTCTCTATCACCAAGTCTCCATCTTTCATCCTCTTATTATACAGCTTTTTCTGGAGGAACAGCTTATTCACTAGAGACTTAGATTGGTACAAAGTCCCTAACTTGTCCCACAAAGCCTTTGCCATAGCTTCCCCTGATACATTCAGCAATATTGAATCTAAGACACATAATTGTATTGTGCTCTTTTCCTTTCAATCCAACTTCTTTGATTCTTCATTGGTCATTCCTATTGGTTTAGTACCTGGATCTACCATGATCCACTTATGTTTATCCACCAACAGATCCTCCATCTTGAGTTTCCACAACTCAAAACTCTGACCATTAAATTTCTCAATCTCTATCTTTCGACTGCTCACCATCTTCTTTTACCACTAGAATCGATCTTGCAGATCTCCCACTGAGCAGGGTATGCCAGAAGCCCGAGCGAAACCCCTCAGCAACAAAGGCATCCCCTTGAAGCCAAAACAACTCTAATACCAAATGTAGGTTTTAACCCCGTACAGAAATTACCTGCATATGAATTCCAAAACACAGAAAATAAACAATGTGAGAGAATAACACAAAAAAACACATATACACAAATATTTTCCCATGGATCCCAAAACCGAGACTACCAACTTGATTTTTCATTTTTTTCCTTTCAATGTTACAATACATATTTATACATGCCAAAGCATCCAATGCCATGGACTGGAAAACCATCCCGTCCAAAACCATGGACCAAAAACCATAGGTAGGTTCACCCCATAGGTGGGGTTATGGGTACCCCTCAAACCCCATTTTAACTACGTGGAAAGAATATAACACAACCCAATAACGCCACCATCGTGATCAGTCTAGTCAGAACCCCTGTGGTTGGTCTGGGTTTAAATTCTTCAATGCCAAAAAACCCTGGGTCGTGATTGCAAAACCCTTAGTCACCATTGACAAGCTTCTTGGCTAAAACAATCATTGCATTATTAAATGAACACCATTGTGCTCTTTCCTCCGCCCACCACTTTTCCTCCTTTTCTTGATGAATTTGCTCGTGAATTTCCTCTTTCCACTCCATGGAATCCAGCAAATCCACGAAAAACCTCTACTACCGACTCACCAAGCTCTCCAGGAGCTCACGAACAATGTCTAGGTCCATCTCCAAGAGGCCTCTAGGCATCGTTTTTCTTTGCTTCCCAGCAGGGGACCCTTCTTTCGTCATCTCATCATCAGTTGGAAAATTGCTAGGCATCTTGGCAGAAAAAATTTGCAAATAAAACATAATGGGTTGGGGGCACTATAGAATTACCTCTAGGAAGTTGCGCGATGGTTGAAGCCATTGCTACTGCAGAGACTATGAACATGGCCATCAACCAATATTTGTAACTAATTTTTCTTGATCAAACGCTATGTTTTTCTTAATTGTCTAACATCTAATTGTATGGTGTACAAGAATGACACGTCGGCAAAGAGGGGAGTTCATTTCAAAGGGAACGCCTTACAGCATAATAAATAATAAAAATAAAAATAAGTCAACTTAACTTCGGGAGGAAGTTCCTTAAAGGAAGAGAGTATGTAATGTCCCTCCCTTAATATAATAAATAATATAATATAAAAATAATAAATAATAAATAATAAATCCCTTAATAATAATAATAACACAATGAATAAAAATAATAAAAAATAAAAATAGCCATAATAATAAATAACCATAGTAAAAATCTAAATATAAATAAAACAAGAAAAAAGTAAAAAAATTAGTAAAGCTATAAAAAAAGAAATAAAACAAGAAAGCAGGAAAAAAAAAAAATTTGCATGTAGACACATGGAGTGTGTGCATGTGGTTCCCCTTCCAATGTTTGCTCTATTTATTAGATAGTTAGGAGGATGGGAGGTATTCCATCATTCCAAGATTCTATCATTCATTCTCTTGGGAGAATAGTGTTCTAAGGCAGAGGATTCACTGGTAGTATTATGTTGATTGAGGGCTCGGGGGTGGCCAGTTGTAGCAAGACCTTGCACAATTGAGCCTACAGTTGGGTGGAGAGTCGTCCCCAAAACCTTGTTGCAATAAGCAGACTTCAACCATAGGTAAGTGCTACTCATAGTTTAACTTGATGTTAATTAGTTGATTAATTACATGTTTATTTTGGGCTGTTACAGGCTCAAAGCCTAAGTTTTGACACGATATTGTTGTAAATACTCCGCGAATTGCGGGCACAGAGCACAAAATTTATGATATAGTCACAGGGTTGTTCACCTAGTTTTGTAATGTAATGTTAGCCTACCCATGGTCCACAAACAATGTGATTGTATAAATAGAGTGAGGCTCTAAGTGTAAAAGAAAACTAAGGAGAAGTAGAAGTGAGAAGCAAATATTCTGTGTCTTGGGTCGTAGGGTAAGAGAAGGCTCTGTAGCTTAGTGGGTAGAGGCTTAGTAGTCTACAGCTGAGTGCGTGGACCCCTACAGCTGCCTGTGCAGGGTGGAGTCAAGTCTGTAATCAAGGAAGAGAATAATAAAGAGAAGTTTTATCTAAATTTTGTGTATTTGTTCTTGAGTTATTGCATGTTTTATATAAATTGCAAATATATTGTTCATTTACTGTGTGAAACTGTATGAAGGGTGTATATTGTTAAGTGTAACTTAAAGCATGCAAGTAGACTAAGATAATCAATCAACATTATAATATTAGTAAGGACTTGGTAATAATAGCGTTCAGCCCCCGAGTAGGGCTGCATGAAGGCGGCATCTTAGGTTGTGAGGTATAGGAAAGCACATGCATAGGGTCAAACTGCAAACCACTAGAACTCATTAGACATCTCCAAGGTGTGGAAACCTGGTTCTAGCACCCTCCCATAGTACATCAGGTAAGACCTCAGTCTACACTCCATGGACTGTTGCCGAAAGGGCCAGTAGTATTGGGATTTGTTTGGCTAAATCACCTCTGAACCTGGGTTAGGCCCCAACAAGCCAACAAATGGTTCCATTGCTAGGACTGGGATCTGCATAAGAGATGTTTGATGTCGTGTCAATGGAATCCGACAAAGAAAGAAATTGAAGAGTGGCTGGATAGAAAAATTCACGAGTTTGCACTGTAGGAAAACAGGAATCCATGAGTATGGAAGGAAGAGTGGTTAGAGCACTACTTATGTACAAAAATCCACGAAATTTCCTTTGCATCCTTCCCCTCTGAGTTGTACGAGTGGATCACGAAGTTAGCAGATAGTCAAGGAAGGTGTAGGCTCAACAAACTTATTGTGTGGACTCTAGAGTTAGTGTGCAGACTAGAAGCATCGGAAGATAAGCTCGCACACACTGTGGACCATTGGCTCGATCGAATTATAGGGTGGTTTATCATCGAGTTCATGGTAGACACTTGAGTCAGCTACAGCAAGGCGGAATGACATATCCTCAAAGGACCGCGAGGTAAGTACATTAAATCTTTGAACACTTGGATTAAGGTGCTACTGTGTGAAAAGTGGGTTATGTGAATCCATTGATGTTTTGGGTTCCAAAGTGGGAGGATCTATAGAAACGAAGGTAGTGCAGAGATAAAAATGAGCCCCTTGATTTCACCTCAATGAGAAAGCGAGGAGAGCTCATGAAAGCTTCACAAAGAAGTGCAATCAGTCTGATAAGGCGGCGAATTCCGCGCATACCATCCCCACCTATAACACCAGTTTCACCATCTTCACCCCCATCTCTGCCCACACCACCTCCACCACCACCATAGTTGAATATGGCAAGCGCAATAAATATTCCAGTGTTTAAAGGAGTAGGCAATGAAGATTCGAACCAATTTAGGTTCGTGGTAAAGGTTGTATGGGAAGCACAAGGGGTCACAGATGAAAACCTAAAGAAAGAAACATTGGTCAGTGCCTTGTAGGATCATGCACTGACATGGTACATTAATCATTCCAACAACAATCCAAACACAGGAATTGTGGATATCCAAGTTGCACTAAACAAGGAATTTAGCAAGCCAAAATCGGAGACACAATCGATTATCTAGTTTAAGGATATCGCGATGCTTCCAAGCAAGACCCCCTGCGAGCTAGATCAAAGATTGAAGGGTATGATTCATGAAGCCAATATGACCCTAATAGATGGGTAGCACCGTGGATGGTTCATAGTGTCATTAATGCTGCATCTAAGGGCCGTGTTGTCACAACAAAAGCTATCCACTCAGGCTGAAGCATTGAAGATCGCAAGGAGATTACATGAGATCCTGATAGAAGATCCTAACCTAGGAGTCCAATGGATTCATGCACAGTTGAAGAACTTATGTCTGCAGATGCAGATCTTGAAACACGATAGGAAAACCCACTTAGAAGTGTGCAAGGAGGTATTGTGCATAATGTGCGAAGGCCAAAGACATGACAAGGACCATTGTCCAATCTTTATGAACTACATAGTGGGAGGAGGGTTGATGCCATTAAGACCAGAGGTACAAGCAGGACCGAATGTGGTTCCTGCCTACATTATGGTGCATGATTTGTCAGATAGGAGGGAAGCATGCTACATATAACTGCCACCTATTACAGAAGTATACGCAGACAACCAACAGTTGTTGTTTAATTTCTGTAGGTCAGTAGGCCATGATGAGTGCACTTGTAGAAGTTACGAACTGTTGATAGATCAAACTCCTACCTACAAATTTTAGACTGAAACATGAGCCCTTGATCAAAATGTAGAGATGGCGTGCATTAGATTTCTAGGGCGGGGTCAAGATCGAGGCAGAATGGGACCAGGAAGGGGTTGCGGACAACTGATTTGTTACAATTGTAGAGGGCCAGGGCATTACACCTGCAATTGTACAAATCCAACGAGAGCATCATGTTTATATTTTACCTAGTTTGATCAGGAGATGGAGGAATGCCCCTCGCTAATAGCTAGGTTGCATGATAAAGGAACACTCCAGCCTCCCCTGACTCAGAACTTGTAAATGATGAGGTCTGAGTCACGCGAGGAGGATCTGAATGTAAACATCGTGCTCTAAAGTGGTATCACGATAGGAGATGACAAGGGCAAGCAATCCGAAGAAAGTACTAAGGTTCGCAAGGCTCCAACAAAGGAACTAGATTTCGATTTGGAGTGCGTGAAGGAGACATTCATGGAAGCTAAGAAGAGCTTCAAAGAGGCCTCCAATTCATGTAGTAAAGACAAACTAGAGCTGGAGATGGACCCATCAATGCTCTCTACCTTTCAAGAGACATGCATGAAGCTGTTGTGCGACATCAAAGTGGTGAAAGGGTTGCAAGAACTCATTACTAGATGTGTTGGATCAGGGGAACCACGTGTAGTTCGAAAGCTCGAGAAACACACAACGCGAACAGGAAGGGAGATGAGATTGACTGTGCAAATCGGAGAATATGAAATGGATCAAGTGATTTTTGATCTAGGATTAGATGTGAACGTCCTACCAAAGTAGGCATGGGAGAGCATGGGCAGGCCACGTTGCAATGGTCTCCTATTTAATTACGAATGGCGAACTAGCAAAACATCCTACCGATGGGAAGATTGTAGGGAATAATAGTAGATATCAAAGGTGCAAGTGCACTTGCAGATTTCGAAGTGATAAAGATTGTTGATGATAGAAATCCTTATCCCACGCTACTAGGAATAGATTGGGCCACTGACATGAATGGAGTAATAAATCTAAAGAAGCGTAAGATGATTTTTGAGGAAAACTCATTACGCATAGTGCTACCTTTAGACCTTGCGGAAGGATCACACTACATAAAGCCAATGCATGACGATGAGAGCGACGATGATCGAGACTGTATCTACAAGATAATCGCTCTGGAACAGGATTGGGTGAATCCTACAGTGGATGGTAGGATTTTGTGGGAGTGCGAAAACTCCTATAGTTCAGACTCATATGAGGAAATAGAACACTACCAGAATAACCATGCTCAACTACAACATGATGATAAGGATGTTAAGTTGTGTGACAACAGAGGTAAGAGATCTGCCTATGTATGACAAGTTGACAATGGTGGATGATTTCTTGAACAAGCTTGAGAGAGAAGTGCCAGAACAGCAACATTTCAATGTACCCGCTACGCCTGGAAGGTGGGGGGGTACACACTAGCAAAATTTTGATGACTGGTGGGAGTGCAGAAGGATGATGCACCTATGATTTGGGAAATCACAGATGTAGCTTATAGACAAGTATGATGGACGGGATGATCCACATGCACACCTCACGAAATGAACCAAGGTTTATGGGGAAGAACCCCAACCTGAATGCGTGCATCTATTCTATCATACCCTGGATATCATACCCATGAATTAGTATACTAAGACAGAGCTCCCCCATGGCATGAGTGAATGGGATGTTTTGCGCGAAGGATTCCTGTTAACCTTCACATTCTAATATCATTGGTGGGATACTGTTGATGATGTGCTACTTGTAGTAAAAGCAGTTATCTTCAAAATACCCTAGGAACCAATGGAAGTGCTTTAGCTAGAATGGGCGACCCAACTAAACTACGCGCTGGAGTGTTATAATGTAAATATTGAGGAGGATGGTGAGGATCCATGGAAAATTAAAATTCCAGAAATTGAAGGTTGTCGTGAAGTTCGACGACCATTGATTGAAGATCCTGACATCGCCATGCCACTAAAAAAAAGTAGGTAAACATTAGGATGGAGGCTAAACCAAATTATGCAACACTCGGTGATTATCAGGATGATGCCATGGTGGATAAGGTCATTTAGTTACTCCGTGAGTACCAAGACTTATTCCCAACCAAAATTATGGATTTAAAAGGGATCGTTGCTGACTTAGGGATGATGAAGATCACCCTAAAACCTGACGTGAAGCTGGTCAAGTAGAGGCCTTATCGCTTGAATCTGAAGTATAAGTAAAAGGTCTGCATAGAACTAGACAAAATGCTCACAAGTAGAATTATTGAGTCAGTGGAAGAATTCGACTAGGTGAGCCCTATGGTAGTGCAGGAGAAAAAGTAGAAGGGAGAAATAAGAATATGCATGGAACTCAAGAGGTTGAATGATGCCTATGTACACGACCCATTCCCGACACCATTCACAGATGAAGTATTGGAAAATGTTGGAGGACAAGAAGCATATTTGTTCACGGATGGGTTCTCAAGGTACCACCAGATCAAAATCATGCCGGAAGATAGGAGCAAGACGATCTTTACAATGGAATGGTGCTGCTTTCAATACACCGTTATGTCGTTTGGGTTGAAGAACATGCTAGCCATATTTTCGCACATCATTGTTACCGCATTCAAAGAATACATCCACAAGTTCCTAGAGGTCTAACTAGATGATTTGACTTTCTTTGGATTGGTTAAGCAGCATGTAGTAGGCTTAAGCTTGATGTTGGATACTTGATGACTACACCAAATTGTGTTGAACCTTAAGAAGTGCACATTCCTCATTCCCTTTTGGAAATTTTTGGGACATGTGGTCTGCAAATAGGGACTAATGGTGGACCTCACAAATATTGCAGTGATTCTAAACTTGGAAGCACTGCAAAGTGTTAAATAGTTGCGCACTACCTTGAGACACACAGGGTACTAAAGGAAGTTCATCAAAAGCTATGCCCAAATCACCATGTCGATAGAGAAACTATTGAGAAAGGATGCCACATTTTGCTGGAATGATGATTGCATGAAGAGCCTAGATGTCCTAAAGGGGAAATTAGCCTTCACTCCAATCTTGGTCTTCCCAAAATGGGATGTGGAGTTTCATGTCCATATTGATGCATCGTGTATCACACTGGGAGCAGTGCTAACACAAGAGGGCGGAGAGGGATTGGATCACCCTATAGCGTTTGCAAGTCATAGATTGTCCAAAGTGAAGAAGAACTATTCCATAATCGAGTAGTGCGGGGGGTTGGTGATGGTGCACACGCTCCAAAAATACCGACACTATTTGCTAGGAGGAAATTTCAAAGTGTCTACAGAGCATTCCATGCTAAAGTACTTGGTCAATAAGCCTTTGCTAGGGGGCACATTTGTAGGTGGCTCTTATTATTCCAAGAATATGACTTTGAGATCATGGTAAAACCTAGACACCTAAACATAGGACCAGATCACTTGTCATGTATTGAGACAGGCGAGGAACCTACTAGTTTGAAGGAAGGATTACCTGATGCATAGCTCTTTGCTGTGTGCATCATGTACGGACTGTTGTGGAGGTAAATCCCCTTTGCGGACAGAGGCGATCCCTACTAGCCTAGATTGGGTCTAGCAAGAATCATACAACGCTACCACGCAAGTTCCTAATTGCAAATTAAATACCAATGATGAGGGCCTACCTGGATTCCAACGCTAGTGCTTGTAGAAGAGTTGATGCTCCCGTTCCTTTGCTCTAGCCAGTCACGATCCCCACGATCTCCGTGAATGGACACTTGCACGTGCAAAGAATGACACAAACACAAACATAAAATCCAATAGATGCAACTATATATCAATCAGAAAGGATATAACTCATCATTATTGCAAAAGACAATAATAGTGGAACCATAATAATAGTCATCTATTATTGATAAACAAAGAAGAATATAACCATAGTTCTGACGTCAAATCCTCCTTTGGTTGGGTGATCAACAACACATGTCTTGCAAAGCTTGTTGGGAATGGGAACAAGCCTCTCTCTCCTTGGTTATTTGGACAAGGATCTCCTTACTTTAGATTTAGCCTTATGGGAATGAAGAAGGCTTCTTGCAGCACGAACTTGACAATTCTCAATCTTTGGAACTAGCTTGCCTAAGGAAAATGGACAAGATTTTATAGATAGAGAGGGGGGAGTTGGGATCATCCAAAATATTCATTGGATTGGGTTTATCACTAAGAAGCTTCCATGAGAGGTGGCAAACCACTTCCCCTCTATGGAGATCCGAAGCCAAACCACCCAACTCAAGATAGATTCAGTCCAGGAGTTGGTTAGGATGAATCTTCGGCTATTGGTTTGTTAAAAAACATCACCTATTTTGGCTAGCACGAGTGCGACTCTATGACAGAGCGCCAACTGGTGTGCCCTCTTTGGAGGATTCCCCCCATTGGCACGAGTGATGCAGAGTGAAACCACACCAATGGAAAAAGGGTTGTTTTTATGGGTTTTTTGTAGGAGATGTCTTCAAGGCAAATGAAGTTCATACTCAGGGGAATACAATGCAAGTGTTTCCAATTCATGTCACTTCTCACAGGTCCCGGAATGAGTCCTCTAAGGTGTGGGAGAAGGGGTAACAGGGACGGTGACAAATTGTTGTGTAACAGATGCCCCCTAAAGCATGAGGCCCGAGAGAGAGAGAGAGGGGGGTGAAATGCTTTACAAGAACATGTCCAATAGAAAACACTACCACCAGAAAACCTGCATGGAGACATACAACTGATATCTCAAGTACATGATAAATGTGGTAGGGGCGCAACCATCCATAGCATAGTACATAAAAATCTAGATCCAAGGTATGGACATAGCCATCCAATAAGGATTGATAAGTAGACTCAGGCATGGTCACAGCCATCCAATGAATGAGTCATGTAATAATCATAATAATCCACAAAATCACAACCTGGATCCCAACAAACAAAATCCAGGGTCTTGCGCTCCATCTCGACCCAAACAAAGTACAAGTTCAAGCATGCGAATGTAGGAGTCGAAGTCAAACATGCAGGAACATCATCTGATTACCAGTCAATGATGAAAATTGTTAACAGATATGAGAGGTACCACCAATAATGACAATGGTCCTCAAGGTACTATAGGTACAATCTACGGTGTGCGAATCAATGAGTTAGTGTTGAACACCCATAGAATCATTTGATCGGAGGCCAATGACAAAAACCTCGCTTCGAACGCAAAGAACCTGCCATTGAGGCATGCAGGCTCCAAGGCACCTAAAGGAAGTCTCTAGGTCAACTTCCTGGATAATGAGCTAAAGTCGATAGGAAGCGACCTTGATCAAAGGTGGGCCATAGTGTTTCCTACATCATTGACGTGAGACTGAGGAGGATAATATGTTTTGTGAATCAGGATTATGTGAGTTATCAGAGGGAGGTTGATTATTTCGCAGAGGTCAACTTCTCTTGAACATATTGGAGGCACGACAGTGGATTTGGTAGTATTTGACATCAAATGATCAGAGGTCATGGTGACAAGGCAACGAGCAGATGAGAGGTCAAACAAGATCACCCAAACCCACGGAAGCAAGTGAAAAATGAGAAGAGATGTCCCCACCCAGACACGAATGCAGACAAGTGCCATGTTCAAGAGTGACATACTACCGACACAGCAATGATTCTAGTTCCATTTTCCCCACCATTTATGGTGAGTACCCTAGTTATTTTTGATGACAAGCATGACGGGGATAGCATATGCTTGTAAGGCGTCATTTCGACGGAATCCAATGTCATTAAGTTTTAACGAGTCTGACAAAGGAAGAACTCGGTGCCTTTTCATGTTTAGAGAGTTTGAAAAGACAGCGGAAAAGTAAACTCCAGGGGTGTCCTTTTTAGTAAAGTTGTGTCTCTCGAGCCCGAAAAAGTATAAAACAATGCTCGAAAGAATCGTCCGATCATTACGATCAAGGAGTACTTTTCATGATTAGTGATATTGACCTAAAAAAAGTAAAAAAGCAATCGAAACCACATCGTTTCGTAACCATTAACAAACCTAAAATGACAAGGGTCCGACAATCTTTTCATCTTTACGCGGTCGGAAAAGAGTTTAAAGACGACCGCCTCTCATTTACGTTTAACGAGTCGAGAGGAATAACTCTGCATTCTTTTCATGTTTAGAGAGTCAGAAAAGAGCAGAAAGATGACTCCATAATGGCTTTTTCGTGTATTTACCGAGTCCGAAAAAGTATAAAATACAACCCATTTCACCGTCTACATCACATAAAAACCTATCGCTGCACAAAAACAAGTGTAAAATCCATTTTCAACAAAAATATATATTAAAATATTCATAAAAATGACTATTAAAACCTATTTAGGGTTAAAAAATCTATAAACATGTGAAAATGGTAAAAACAAAAATTACTTTTTAATTTTACCTCATTGGAGAGTGACAGTAGTGCTTTTGGTGTGCGATCTTCGGGTGACGATTGTGACAAATCCGTGCGACCATTTGGAGTGCCGCCAGTTCCAGGTAAGAGGCATCCTCTCCTACTCCATTTTGGTCCATTTTTTAGTCGTTTTAGCTCACTTTATCAACCGCTATGGAGGGAGTTTGAAAAATTAGGGTTGCACCCATTTGCACAGGTATTGGGCACGGACCCGCACCAATGGGCCTTTTTTCTCCAAAGGCCCGCACCCATGGGCGCGACTGTTTTTAAAACAGTTGCGCCAACTAGCTACAGAGTGTCTGAATCTAACTATCTTTGATTAGGCGACAACAGTAACCACCAACATGAAGAGGTAGCTTACAAAAGGTAAGCGAGGCAAGCTGCAGCAGTTTGGGTATGGTTCCATTCTGGTGACGTTCATTTTGGAACGGTTACCAATATTTAAGGGCCAAGGGGCCTTCGTACCTGATCCGGTGCCTCGAGAGCTAAGAATGGCTCGTTGGGCAGTGTTGATGCCTAGAGGGGGGGAGGCCAGCAAATGTCTTGGAGGCCAGAGTTTTTTGGGTGGCTCCGCCGCCAACTGATCGTGGTCGAGGATTGGCCATATGCAGGGATTGACTTCATAGGCGACCCTGATCTCCCACTGCCAGAGGGAGAGGATTGGGATGAGGAGATAGGTATGACCTCTTTTTGATTTTGTGTTTTATGATTTTTTTGCTAATACATGCTTGTTCTAACAACAATTATATGTATATGCAGACGTTGGCCAAGAGCGACCAGCTGGCATGTCTCCTATCTCGAGGAGAAACTAGCCTGCAGCAGATCCTTAGGAGGAGGGTGCTGAGGGGGGAGAACTTATCAAGAACCTTGAGGGTATGGCTTGAGGGATCCTAGATTATGCTCGGCTAGTGGATGTCCTGTTAGCATACCAAAGACACATGGTGGGGGTGCGCAGTCGCATCCACCGTCTCTTGAGATCCCTAGTGCGAGCAGTGACATGCTACCATGAGCACCATAGGGATTAGTCATCTAGGCTTCATTTTCATGCATATTTTTTGAGAGACATGTTGTCTCCAGATGTATTAAGACAAACATGTATTATTTT
>APFE031253516.1:0-46804 GCA_000404065.3 Pinus taeda | reverse complement strand
GAATGAATCCTCCAAGGTGTGGGAGAGGGGATAACAGGGACGGTTGACAAATTGTTGTGTAACACAGACACTTCGAAGATATAATCCACTTTAGGACAACAAGGACCATGCCAAAGGAATACTCTATCCAATAGAAGAAGGAATTGATGGTGCGCATAGACTTTTCTGTCATTACAGGGAACCTCTATAAAATGGGAAATGATGAGATATTGCGAAGGCATATACCTAAATTTAAATAAAGTCAGATCCTTGGGGAAGCACATGGGGGTACGGTAGGAGGACACTATACAGGATGAGTGACTGCACAAAATATTCTTTGCACAAGGTTGTGGTGGCCAACCCTTCACTAGGATTCAAAGGCACACTATAAGGCCTACAATATATGTCAAAGGACTGGAAAACCATTATGGAGGGACGAGATGTTGTTGAATCCACAAATGATGTTGCAACCTTTCGAGAAATTGGCAATCGACTTTGTGGGACCTATCAAACCCCAGGAAAAAATCGGTGTGCACTATATCATCACCGTAATGGAGTACCTGACACGATGGGTGGAAGCACAGTTGATCAAAGACTACACATCCACTATGGCTGTGAATTTTTTGTTTGAAAATGTCTTGACCTAATTTGGCTATCCAAAAATCTTAATGAGTGATCACATTACACATTTCCTGAACGAAACCATTAGCACGCTCATAGAAGAGTTCCAGGTGTATCATTAGAAAAGTACACTATATCACCCACAAGCCATTGGGATAATAGAAGCATTCAACAAAATACTAGAGACTGCACTAACCAAAGTGTGCAATGCACAGCAAAGTGATTGGGACCTGTGCATACCTGCAATGCTATGGGCTTACAGGACAATGTGTAAGAAACGGATGGGACAAACACCTTTCCAATTAGTTTATGGTGTGGAAGTTATCATGCCGATGGAATATATCATACCTAATCTATGCATAGCAGCACTCACAGGGATTACAGACCATGAAGCTCTAGAGGAAAGACTCACGCAATTGGAAGAACCTAAGGAGGAATGATTCTTGGCTAGTTTTCATCAGTAGGTACAAAAGTAGTGTGAAAAAGCCTGGCACGACCGCCATATTAAGTTGCGCACCTTCAAGGTAAATGAATTAGTGATGTTGTATGACAATAAGTTTGAGAAATTCCTGGGAAAGTTCAGAATGCATTGGCTAGGACCATACATGGTTAAGGAGGTCACAAATGGAGGTGTGGTCCAACTAGTCAAACTAAATGGAGAACCCTTCCCAGGCATAGTGAATGGCAGCAGCTTGAAGCCCTACATGGGTGGTTCGGCTATTTGACTAGCCAATAGAAGCATAGTGTTCACATTCCACGGAGCCGAACAAAGGTGAAGGACTATAAATATATGCAGTGGATGCCAGTACAGATGTATGGAAGCTGTTCGAATACAGAGGTCTCGAAACAACGAATGTAGCAGATCCAGCAAGTAGTAGCTCAAGACGCTACGGACCTCAGCACAGTTCGAGAACAATTGGAGGGACTCCGTACCAAGATTACCACACCAACCGAGTGGCTCAAGGGTGAGTCATGATGTTTGTGTTGGGGGCCTTTTGGGCATGGAACCCCGCCAAGGCAGGTTTTGGGGCTCAAAGCCCAAATTTTGACCTGATATTGTTGTGAAGACTCCCGCGAATTGTGGGAGTGGAGTGCAAAATGTATGATAGAGTCACAGGGTTGTCCACCCTAGCATTGTAATGTAATGTCAGCCTACCCATGGTCCACGGACCATGGGATTGTATAAATAGAGCAAGGCTCTAAGTGTAGAAGAAAACCAAGAACCAACTAATGAAGGAGAAGTAGAATCAAGAATCAAAGAGTCTAAGCGTCTTGGGTCGTAGGGTAGGAGAAGGCTCTGTAGCTGAGTGCGTAGAGGCCTAGTAGCCTGCAGCTGAGTGCGTGGACCCCCGCAACTGAGTGTGCAGGGAAGAGTTGAGTCTATAACCAAGGAAGAGAATAATAAAGAGAAGTTTTATCTAAATTCTATGTATTTGTTCTTGAATTATTGCATGTTTGATATAAATTGAAAATATATTGTTATTTACTGTGCGCAACTGTATGAATGATGTATATTGTTAAGTGTAACTTAAAGCATTCAAATAGACTAAGATAATCAACTAACATTGGAATATCAGTAAGGACTTGGGTAATAATAGCGTTCGGCCCCCAAGTAGGGTTGTGCAAAGGCAGCATCTTAGGCTACGAGGTATAGGAAAGTGCGCATGCATGATCGAACCGTAGACCACTTGAACTCATCAGACATCTTCACGGTGTGGAAACTTGGTTCTAACACCCTCCCATACTACTTTGGGTGAGACCTTAGTCTGCGCTCCGTGGACGGTTGCCGAAAGGGCCAACAATATTGGTATTTGTTTGGCTAAATCACCTCTGAACTTGGGTCAGGCCCCAACAAGTCAACAAACATATAGAAACTTGATCAATATCCATTACCATATGTTGATACATATAAAAAACTAAATAATTTACTATTGAAATACACAGTAAAAAGTTAAAGTGTACAGTAAAAGTAAAAACACAGCAAAGCATATTGACAGGTCATCAAAGTAAAAGTGTTTCAGATGAAAGCCTAAAGTGACTAAAGCCTCTAGCATGAAATTTCAAACAGCAAAGAGCATAAAGGGCTAAAACCAAACCATAAAGGCCAGCAGTACCACAATAAATGTGACAACATGAAAGTAGTTAAATAGCTATCTCTATCTTCTTGCAAGAAGATATTTTTATTTCCTCGATTAAATCTCAAGTTAGTTTGAGATATTTGTAATAATTTTTATATAAATACTTCACAATTCAAATTATGTAGTGTGGATTCTTAGACATTTCTATAGAATTTTGATCAAGAGACTGTAAATCTATTGTATCATTGACTGAACCAGCAAGCTGGATTGATGAATAAAGACAAGATATTTCATACGATTCATGTGTTAAGAAAAGTGCAGACAAGTATTTTCTCATGTTGTTGTTATCTTTCTTCAAGTTTTTCCATAATCTTTAATGTATTTATGAATCTAAATGCTATAACTGGAACAATATCTTAGAAACTGCTCATTTGACACTTGCCTCTCTGAATTCGCCCAGGGATGAGTAAGACATCATGAAATCTCCAAGTGGAACCAAGAACTGTCAGAGAAATTACACTAATAAAAATCCCAGAAACTAACTCACCCACCTACAAATATTTATATATGAATCCCTCATCCTAGAGATCCAGAGGGGGGAATTTTGTATCTTTTAAGGAAGAGTTGTTGGTTTCTCTGTGGAACATCATAGTGTTGGGTGATCTAGCTTTTCATGAGGTGAAGAGGGCTTTCATGTTGGGAGGATGGAACTGGGTTAGATCAATGGGTTGTAATCCTCTCTTCTACTACTTCTATCAATAAAGCTATTTGATTTTTCCTCCATATTCTTGTATATCTCTAAATCTTGTATTGATGTATGCATTTGTATGGTTAATATATATCTGATCCTATATTGTTTATGGTTATAGATCTCTATGATTTGATGGTATTGTGTTGCTCTAACTCTACAGGTGTTCTTTGAAGCGCGACAAGTAAGGAAAGAGTGGCAAAGCTCTGTCAAAGGGGAGAGGGAACAAGCAAGGAGCCAAGAGAAAGACTGAGGTTGGTACTCTCTGCTTCTCTCTCATATATTTCTCATAAAGGAAAACACAAGTGACTTTATTTTGTTTGTTTCTAAGATAACTACCCATCTTAGTGGGACTAGCAGCTCTGAATGGACACTAGTTTTCCCAATAACAAAATGGAGAATCCACTAGGGAGAAAATAGCTTGTTTACTTTATAAACTATAGACGGAGCCTGAAGTTAAGCCAACTAACCTTCGAACTACTTTTGCTATGCAATTGCAAAGTAGATCAATGCTGCTTTAGTCAATCTTTGGGTTAGTTTATGAACTGAACATCTGACTTGCAAACATCCTAAGTGCCCTGGTGGTAGCTCAAGTAACCTCATTAGATCAGTTCCTGTGCTTTATGTTTACTACCTATCATTAGCTCAACCTAAATCCCAAAACTAAGCTAGAAATTGTGATAAAAAAACCAAGCCTAGTCTCATCCCTAGACCATCACACTATCTCTCATTAGCAGTCTTGATGGATCGCACCTCTCGTGTGCTGCAGGTGAGATGCATCCCTATTTCCTTATGTTACAGGTGTGATGATTAGGTAAGACTGTTTCTGCCTCCAGATTTTGGTTTTCTCTTCACTGTCTTCAGCTTTATTCAGTAGTTTTGCTGTGTGTGATCAGTATATCACTGTTGAAACTCCCTTCCTTTACATTATTCAACCTCCATTGATAAAGAATTGTAAATGTTTTTATGTATTTTTTGTCATTTACAGTTCTCCTTTGCAAACAGTAGCTTAATCGAACTATCGTTTTTTGATTTAAAAGTGTCACAAGTGTCGTTTTCAGTCAAAGAAAAGAGTCTCCCTCTTTTTTATAGTTGATTACACTTTTTTCATTGTGTTTGATTTGAATTAATAGTATTTCAAGTGTCGAAAGTAGTTTTCAATTCGAAATCGCAAAGTGTCATCTTAGTCTTCCTTTCGTTTTTTGAAAAGAAAATTGTTAGTACTATCGCTTTGAAAGAAAATAGTTCAGATCTATACTTAGCATTCGTTTTGTCATTCACACATTAAGAAAGCGAAAAACAAATACATGCATGTGCATTTGCATTTAGACTGCATGCGGAAATTGATTTAGGACAGTGCATCTTAGTGTGTGCTCTCTGCTCTATGTTGAAAGAATCTTGCTTCTCTTTCCTTAGTAGCTAGGATGTTCATTGCAAAAAGAAAGTCAATGACTATTTGTCATCTTAGATTGCATATTTAGGAATTGTATATCTACATCATGCGATGAACCTTAAAGGAAAACTTCTTATGAAAGATCAACTGTAAAATAAATTTCAATGAACATAAAAACGCTTTGGAACCTAACATACAACATCTAGAATTCTAGGCTAGAGATGTATTTTGGCGTTGTAAATCTTGGTAACTATCATTTTCATCTTAGGTTGAGTGATTCCTCCTCTTTGATATGACAAGTTCTGGTACAAACTTGTGCTCCCACATACCATCGAGTATATATTGGGAGACCACAGTAGGCTATATCCTGTATCCTTAGGAAGTTGTGTTTGCTTCCCTATCTATCGCAACGCACTGAACACAACATTCGGGAAGATTGACTGTTGTACCTTAAAAAGTATTCTGTAGATTTACGATTGGTTTGGTAATCCCTCTATCTAGATTTCTAGAGTAGTCACTTTTGTTCCTTTTCAGACTCCTTAAAAGAAAAGGTCCATCTGAGCACTTGTCACTTCAGGCTCATTAAAAATCGAAGGCGACTAGAGTCATCTTTAGCTTTTCCTCGACTCTTAAAAATTGAAAAGGCAAGTTGTGTCAAAGCATCATAAAATTCATTTAATTTGGAATCACATTTTCCCCTTTTTATTTTGAGTTGATCAAGTAATCCGCATTTCTGGAAGAAAGTCAACCAAAACCCCATCATTAGCGGAGACTAATGTGTCAACCATCTTTGACTCTGGAAACGAAACCATTCCAGGCCAAGAAATCTCATTTAACTGGGTCAAAGTCTCCTTGTTTATTTGAAACTTGTGTTTCAACATCTTCAAAGACTCCGGTTACTCCAACTATTTCTGGTATCCCTGCCTCTACAAAAGAAGTTCCACAGCTACAAGAGGACACTAGAAATGATCCTAGTGTAGTGCCAAACACCTCTATTTCTGAACCAGCTCCATCTAGGGTTGATTCGGAAGGTTTTACCCCTCCAACATCTGTCATTGCAGAGTCTATACCTTCTTCGGCACTAGAAATATTTTATGGACCTGACGATCTACCTCTTCCACTCGGGTTGATTGCTATATTAGAGATTGTGGAGGATCTTCCATCCAGTACTCCATTGCATTTTGGAACTAGGATCCACCTATATCCTTCCACTACAGAATTTGGTTACCCTCTATCGCAAGTTCCTGTAGAATCGCTAGGAAATCTTTTGGATAGAATCAATATGTCTGAACAACCATCAACATCTAGGGCTGTGTCATTTGACATAGCGACAACAAAACCTCCTGCTGCTACTCCGACAATGTTCACTGGTGTACCATCTGTCCCAACTAGCTCTCAATAGCTAGATGGAGTCCACCTATGGACTGTCTCAACAGTATGGTCTATTCCTATTTGTTCATCCATAACCTTATCTGGAATTTCTTATGTTGAGTCTCAGCAAATTGATCCTTCGCAACAGTGCCAATTTGGGCAGTCCAGTCTCTAAAGGCCAATTTCCCCTTTGAACACTAGATTTCTACCATACGGGGGGCAGTATACTTTTTCATTATTCCCTCTGGGAGAGCAACCATATGAGAGTTCATAACAGAATTCAGGTCAGGCTGGAATCACATCCAGTGGTTGGGTACCAATACTGCCTCAATAGCCAAGAATTGTATATTCTATACAACCAAATCAACCTATGTCGAATATTCCCACTACACCAACTATTGTGACGGTGTCGCAAGTACAAGTGCTGCCCGTTGTATGTCAACCTCCATTCTCTTAGGTCATAATAAAACAACTTCTTGTCTCCGCGACTCAATCACAACCACTGATTAGTGTTTCCTTCACTGAAACGACTCAAGCTCAAATGGGTACTATAACCCCTCATCTTGGTCAAACATCCAGTATTGGGGAATAGAAAATGGTCTCATAGCCATGGCTGATGCAATATCAACAACTACAATTCCAACAAACTTACCTAGGAACTGAGCAACAAAGCTTTGCAGGTAATGGGTAGCCATATATTCAAAATGGTTACCAACAATCATATCATAATGGTTACGACCATCAACCTTATCAAATTTATCAGTGTCAAATACATTATGTTGGTATGCAAAGACCCACAGCTCAGGCGATCCCATCTTATCATGGGTATGCTTCGCCAAACTTGAATCAATAGTTGCCTTTCATAGCAACTTTAGAGTTACCAGATCTGAATCGGTTAACAAATGATCCAATTGCTTATGCCCCTTGGTGGCCAGCGATTCCTCATAAACTTCTATTAGATATTCCTAAATTAAATGGAAATCTAGGTGAAGATCCATCAAATCATGTAATGACCTTTCATCTATGGTGTTCGTCCAACACTCTCAATGATGATTCGATTAGACTTCGCCTTTTTCAGCGAATGTTAACTGGTCCGGCGGCAAAATGATATATCAAATTGCCTAGAGCTTCATTCGATAACTTTAGCGCCCTCACCACCACCTTTTTAACCCATTTTTAGTTACCCATAAGGTACGAAACAAGAACAGGGCTTCTTACCAATTTTAAGCAGATGACGGCCACTCACATATCTGATCATATTCATAAGTGGCAGTGTCGTTGTCAAATGGTAAAGAAATATGTTCCTGATCAGCTGTTAGCTGAATGGTTTATTAAGTCATTGTTACCCTCTATTACAGAAGATGTGGCCAAGGGAGGAGTTGTCACTGAAGAGAAAGTCATTGCTCGTGCGCAATATTTAGACTTGATCTATACTCAGCCTAGCACGCTCTATGACAAAATCCCTGATGCTCCTAGACCAAAGTTTTCCATTCCTCCTCCTCCTAAATCAAACAAAGACTCTCATGTTGGCGATGGTGTGATAGGTACAACGAACACAAAAACTGCAAAGGTTACATCTAAGAATGCCCATACAGTTTTTGGTCAAAATGTAAATGAAGAACTTCTTGCCTCGGAGGTTAATGCTGTGTCGACCGACAAAGGCAAAGAACCAAAGAAACCAGGCGGCAAGAAGAAAGGGAAAAGTAAAAATAAAAAACAGGATGATTCGTCTCCTAAAAAATCTTCTACAAACCCTTCTGGGCAAAGAAAGTCTCCTTCGACATGTCACATATGCGATTAGGATCATTGGATGAACGATTGTCTACATAAAGCTGAGATTAAGAAATTCTTTGAGAACTCAAAAACCTCAGTAGTATTGACTAATCCATTTCCAAACCCAGAAACCAATCTGGTTGCTAGCGAAAATACTTCCCCATCCCAAGTGTTTATGTTGTCCATTTTGAAACAAAATGATGCTTTGATATCGACAAGGAATAAAGATTACGGGAATACACAGCTGTCAAACAACAAGGCTACTGATCAACCTAGTAGTTTGACAACAACTTCAACCGAAGTTGTGCCACCCATCATTCCTGAGCTAACGATAAAGCCAACAAAGGGGGTAGTACACATATTTACACTTAATCCTTGTGCTAGAGCATCAAAGAATTATAATATAGTGGAGGATCTGGCCCAATCGCCATCTGCTATGTCGACACTTGAAGTACTACAAAATTTCCCCTCCCAAAAGTAGGCTCTATTATCAGCAATAAGTGGGATTGACCCAGCAGATTCCAATCTTGTGGCCTTTAATCATAAAGGATATGAACTCCAGTTACCAACGCAACTCACTTTGCTCATCCAAGTGAAATCCCTCAACAAAACTGTTCATCGAACAATTATTGATGAGGGGGCATCTATATGCATTATTTCAATGAGTTGCTGGAAAACATTAGGCTCACCACCCTTATTGTGATCGTCAATGACATTAAAAGCATTCGATGGATGCACATACACCCCATACGGGATTTTAAGTAACTTGCAAGTTGAACTGAGGGGGAAAAATAGTAGAAATTGATGTTGAAGTTACCAATGGAAACCTCGATTACAACATCCTACTCGGAAGGCCCTAGATTTATGTTATCATTGTTGTTGTGTCAACATACTTTAGAAAAGATTACATTTCCTTTTCAAGGAGGAATTACAATCATTGACCAACAAACCTTCCTCCCCAACATTTCACAAGTTACGGGAAGCATCCCCATGATCTATGGAAGCTCTCAATTGCTTCAAAATATCTAAGTAGGCCTCCTAAAAGACCCTACGTTGATGGGTACTTTTGCTCTACCACCTCTGAGTAATCTAGTGGAAGTAGCCATGGTGGAGACATGCAATATGGTATCTTCTGTATCTAAAAATATTCAGAAGATTTCCGAACATTATGTTAGCATGGATCATCACCAGGTATTGCCTCCAAGCCCAACTGAAATATTGTAGCAATCAATTTTCTTGGCCTGGGGGGAAACACAAATCAATGCTCATCAAGTGTTTGGATAGATAAGTCTAAGGAATATGGCACCTCTTCAGATCCTTGGTTGCATGTACATTCTACAAACTAAGGAATCATTCAGTCAATGATGATAGGAGAGGCACCATGGGAAGATTACCATCATCGTTCCCATCTTCCAGATTACCACAAAGATTATTCCAGCGACCTTAATCATCCTTCAATTTTTTATTTTATATCAAATACTGTAAATACAGTGGATTCTGAGTGAAATCAGTATCTCTTGAACCTTCATTCCATCCACCTAATTTCCATGCGTAGTTTGGTGAATGTAATGAAGCTTGGAGGGCATGCACCTAGTTGTAAAGATAAGTTTCCTTGTAGGTTATGTGATTAGTCTATCACACCATTCACCTTTGTCTATTCTGGATGAAGTCATCCTGCTTCACCACAGTGATTTCCATCTAGTTACAAGAGACTCTCCTTTTCATCATGATGGGGGCATGCAAACTGCATGAGCAATGTTTCCGTAAAGTTCAAGCTCGTTAAAAAATAAACCTAGTAATGAGCATATGTTCCCCCAGATTTTAAGCTCATTAAAAAATGAACCCACCTTCCGGTAAATAACCTTTGTGATCGCATTACTATCAGCGTTTGAACCTTAGTTGTGTTCTTACCACCACCTCCACCTTTTAGCCAATCATACACCTCCATTTGATTGTTTACCCCTTTTGAGGAATAGCTGCAATGAGTGATTCTATTAGCCATCTTCTTTACACTATCGTGATTGAAAAGTTCCAAACCTTACTTGGAACCAACTACTATCTGAAAACATCACTTGTTCCTCAAAAAATGAGTCTCCTTTAAGCTCTTTTCATCTGACTCGTAAAATATGAAAAGATTGCCGAGCAATTGGCCTCTCCAGCTCATTAAAGTAATTGGAAGTGCCATCCCCCCTCTAGATTTTAATCTTTTTTGACCTAAGGGATCATTACACAAAAAGATCGAGCGCTTGTCTTGTTCAACTCATTAAAACTATCGAAAAGTCATTGCTTTCGTATTATTTTATACTTTTTCGGGCTTAAGGGATTATATTACGAAAAAGGATTACTGGAGTTTCCTTTCCATCTCTTTTCAGACTCTCTAAAATTGAAAAGGACCGAGTTATCTTGGTCGTTAAACTTGTTAAAACAATAGCAACAAACTTGTCCATGCAGACAAGAGTGAGTTTCACTATCGCTGGGCTCGTTAAAACATAGCGACGGGTTTGCCCAAAGGGAAAGTTATAGAACAAGCATATGTTATCCTCCTCAGGCTTGACAAAAATAAAGAGGTGCTGGTCAGAAATGACTAGGGAAAAATTGGGAAGAAAACTTGAAGAAAATTTATTGGTAGCAGGTCGCTCTTGAACATTACACTTTCACTCCATCACCATGATTGAGTCAGGTTGGGTTATTCCGTTCACCAGTCATATCACCATTCATCCTCTGTACCATCCATTTTTGGGGTTAATGCTACCAATCCATCTCAGTGTCGCTGATATGTTCAAGAGAAGTCACTTAGAGAATTCACCAACCCAGCTTACAGCTCATCCACTGCAATACCTTCATGCTCCATTCTTTCATGACCACCACCCTGAACCTTGTATCATGAGATCACTTTCACCTCCACAAAATCATTTGCTCCATTTCATGTCGTAGATGTGGGATTCATTAAGGCCCTCCTACAAGGGGTCACTTCTTGTCGACATCAGCTCCTTATCCAAGAAGTTGACTTAGGAACGACCCTTTCAATACTTTGAAGCTTGCATGCCTCAATGGCAAGTTTCTCACTTCCGGCGATAGGTTTACATCAATGGCCTTTGATTGCAAGATTTTGCGTGGTGTTCGACATTGACTCATGTATTCGCATCACATGAATTGTACTGCAGTACCTTGAGGGTCATCATCATTATCGGTGATTTCTCTTGCGCCTGTTAACAGCTTACATCATTAGCTGGTAATCAAGCGATGTCTTTCCATGTTCGACATCAGAACATCTTTTCACATGGATCAACTTGTACTTCGGACGAAGATTGAACAAGTTTGAAGACCCCGGATCTATTTTCATCCATCCAGGCTGTGATATATTCAGGAAAATAAAGACATCAAATGTACATCATAGCTGCATAGATAATCATCCAAGCCAAGGGATGATGGCTCTATCAGAATCATCAGTCTGCCACGTAGACGGTTGTCTGTCCTATGTACATGAAAATTAATTTATAAAGATGAGCATGGGAATGCCCACCTCAGCTAGATCATGAAAATATTATGAAGATAATGTATTGTATTGTATCTTATTACAGGTCACCTTCCAGTTCGAAAAACCTAGGATCCTCATGATAAAGCATTTCACCCGACATCAAAAGATTTACGACCTCATGCTTTAGGGGGAAACTATTATAAACAAATTTGGGCACTGCAACACCAATCTCATGTGTCCATAAACTAACGGCTTCTAAGCCCCTAAAAGTGTTGTTTCATACCCTAAAGGAACAAGGTCAGCTAATTACATCATCTCCTAGAAGTTCTCTGTGAAAAACTACTCAGAACTAGTCAAAACTGGACCATACAGACCGCTCAGTGCTAAGGATGTGATGCATCCCACCTACTACATGCAAAAGGTGTGATGCATACTAAAAAACCCTTATGTAGGGTGCGACGAGCAAGAGTAGACAAATGGCAGAGGCCATTGGCTAGGTGGAAACCCAGAGAATCTTCTAGAAATTGCTCATTTGACACTTGCCTCTCTGAATTCTCCTAGGGATGAAACCAAGAACTATCAGAGAAATGACACTAATCAAAATCCCAGAAGCTGACTCACCCGCCTGCAAATATCTATATATGGATCCCTCATCCGAGAGATCCAGAGGGCGGAATTTTGTATATTGTAAGGAAGTGTTGTTGGTTTCTCTGTGGAACATCATAGTGTTGGGTGATCTAGCTTTTCATGAGGTGAAGAGGGCTTTCATGTTGGGAGGAAGGCGGTAGGTCAAATCAATGGGTTGTAATCCTCTCTTCTACTACTTCTGTCAATAAAGCTATTTGATTTTTCCTTCATATTCTTGTATATCTCTAAATCTTGTATTGATATATGCATTTGTATGGTTAATATATATCTGATCCTATATTTTTTATGGTTATAGATATTTTTGATTTGATGGTATTATGCTGCTCTAACTCTCTAGGTGTTCTTTGAAGCACGACAAGTAAGCAAAGAGTGGCAAAGCTCAATCAAAGGGGAGAGGGAACAAGCAAGAATCCAAGCGAAAGACTGAGGTTGGTACTCTCTGCTTCTCTCTCATATATTTCTCATAAAGGAAAACACAAGTGACTTTAGTTTGTTTGTTTCTAAGATAGCTACCCATATTAGTGGGACTAGCAACTCTAAATGGACACTAGTTTTCACGATAACAGCTCCTTCTGCAAATGAAGCCAAACATTATTTCCCAGCTAGAACTTTTGCGGCACTTGATGTTGATCACGATGCTACTTGTACTTAGCATTGGATCTGTCCAATATATCATGGACCCTTTTACATATGTGTTGAATTCACTCAATGAAGTTGTTATCCCTTTAAACTTCAGACTGCACATGTGCCCAATCTATCTGAGTGGCTACAAATGGTATGGACACATCAATGGGGCATAATGGCTGAAATCCCAACCCTACCTAAAAGGCTTTGTGGTTTGTTGAGCTATGGAGAGATTTGTTGTAGCTATGTTGGACATAGGGGAGGATTTCATCCCATTTTCAGGGATGCTTTGAGTTGTACAAGCACATAATGTGTACAATCATCCAGTTGACAACCTTTACTTAGCCATCAGTTTGGCTATGGAAAGGTGTGGACTTAGTAAGTTTTGTATCTAGCATCAACCAGAGACTTGACCAAAATGCACTTAGGAATTTGTTGCCGTAATCTGAGATAACTGACTATGGGATCCCAATGTGTACCCACACTCGATCAAATAAGAGCTTAGCAGTGGCCTCTACTGTCATTCTCTTTTTGCACGCGTCCATGATGGCCATCTTAGAGAATTTGTTGACGACCATGAAAACGCAATTATTGTCGTGCTTAGTAGAAGGAAGGCCTGACATATAATTCATGGAGACATATTCCCAAGGTCAACTAGGAGTAGGTAGAGGAGTATAAAACCCTTGCTTCTTGGTGTTTGGTTTAGAAATTGCGTAGGTGGTGGAGGATCTAATATAATTCCCAACATCCTAATGAAGTTTCGGCCAATACAATACTTCTGCAATACCACTAATGTTTTCTCTACTTCAAAATGTCAAGAGACCCGACTGTAGTGTGCCTTCCAAATCATCTTAGCATGCTCGCTTTAGGAAACACATATCTGTCCCAAGTGGCATAATAGTACATCTTGAAGGTGAAAATTTAGAACTTGCTTCCCTTTGAGAAGTGTCTGGTATATGCTACCAAATTCTGGATCGCTCTTGTAAAGAAGTAGACACCTTGATGTCTCATGCCCACAGGAGTCGAGCACAGTGATTAGCTCCATGACTAGTGATTGGATGAGGCAATCAACGACATTATTGGTGTTTCTATTCTTATACTTAATGTTCAAATGGAATTATTGTAGATAAGTGGACCATTTCTGATGGCAACCGTTGTGCAACTCCCCTTGTGTCTATATGAATTGTATAGGTTGGTGATCTATGTGGATGATCATTTCCTTCCCCAGAATGTAATGCTTCCATTGATGGTAGGCCTACACAATGGAATACATATCTCTATCATAAGTGGGGCAGACTATGTCAGAAATTGTTTCACTGTGGTAAGCCACTGGATGCCCATGTTGAGTAAGAACTGCACCAATAACATAGTCAGAGGCTTTTGTCTCAATCTCAAATGGGTGTTGTAGGTCTGGTAATGTGAGCACTAGTGCAAAATAAGGTGATTATTTAACTCAGAGAAAACTCACTATTGGGTTTCCGACCAAAATAAATTTGATTTCACTCCACCCTTGGTGACTTGACTTAAAAGGCGAAGTTATATGAGAGAACCCCAACACGAACCTATCATAGAAATTGGAAAGACCCAAAAAGATGTGGAGCTCTATTAGAGTGATTGGGGCTGGCCAATCTCAAATAACTTGTATATTGGATGGGTCCACAAGTACACCCTACTCATCAATGATGTACCTCAGAGATTGAACCTGGGTTAGGCCAAAGGTGTAGTTCTCCAATTTAGCACACACCTTGAGTTGTCCGAGGGTTTGAAGGACATGTCGATATAATGGAGGTGCTCTTCCAACCTCTGGTTGAAGATTAAGATGTCATCTAAATACTATCACTAATGCACTGGTGAAGGGCCGCAAGATGTCGTCCATTAGTCTCATGAAGGTTGCAGGGGCTTTCGTCAATCCGAATGGCATGACTAACCATTTGAAAAGGCCCTCCTTGGATTTGAAGGCAGTCTTCCACACATCGGAGGGTTCGATAGGCACCTCGTGATAACCTGACTTCAAGTCAATCTTGCTGAAATATTTTCCTCCCTTGAGCTTGTCCAAAAGGTCATCAATTCGTGATGAGCCTCAACATTGGGTAACTATATGGACCTTAATACACCTCCTAGCTTATTCAAATCAAATCTTCTCATAATTTCTTACATATTTTGATTATATTTTGCTTAATGAGATGAGTAAAAGTGATACATTATGCCTAGTGGACTAACGTGCATTGATTGCAGGTTTTTGAGAGAAAATCATGAAATTTTGGCTAATTAAGGGCTAAAACTCGAATAAGACAAGGAGGAGATATTGTAGGAGATATATTCTCCTTATTTACTGCTCATGCATTCAAATATTCCTCCATAAATCACACTAGGTCAAAGTTACAAGAAGCCAATTCATGGAGATCAAAAGGCAACTGAGCTAGTGACAATTAAAGGGCTAATTTATCTCGATTTTGGGAGTTGAGCTTCCTTAGATTTAAGGAATTCATTGGAAACTTTAGTTGTATAAAAAGAAGGCCTAGAGCCTCATTAGGATTCTAATTTTCGATATAAAAACACTAGTCATTTTTGAGGTCAAGGCTTGTGGAAGACATTGTTATGTAATTTTCTGATTTGATAATGAGAATGAGCATTTCCTTGATCCTGAGTTGATTGAGAGGGTGAAACTCTTGGGATAGGACCCAACCCTAGCAGCAAAGACTCCTCTTCTTGTATTTGTATGCTTAGTGGATTTCATAGATCAATGGTTGAGCTGTCTTTAGCATTATTTCATTACAAGTAGTTGTGGATTTGATTAGTTTGCCTCCATTTGTGCATTACTTCAGCAATAGATTAGGAAGATAAAGGAACATCAAAAAGCTATCAGTAGGTGGATTTGGCCTCACTCCTCCCTTCATAGACCATGGTTTTAGGAAATAACTCCTATGCAACCCCAAAAAAGACAGAATTATGATTTCTCATGGAATTTAGGGTTTTCTATTACTTAGGCCAACATTTTACCCTTTTGCAAGAATAGGATTTAATTGTCATCAATGTTATCTTCAGTCTTACTTTAGATCTCATCAAGGTTTCATATTATTCTACAAGTTTTCCCATGCATGATATAGACAGCTGGCTCATGAAATTTTGTTTTGCCTAGTTAATTGAACTTCTATTTTCCCTAGTTAATTGAAATTCTTCTTATTTACATGATTTATGGATGAATGTCAATGATTGATGCAGTGCAAGAGTTTCAACAGTACAGAGAGATTTCATGATCATCAACTCCATCCTAACCTCATCCATCCATGGTTATTGTTATCACCTGGATTGAACCTCAGGCTGAAGGAAGGCAATGCCAGGGTAACCACAAACCATGCTTAGCCAAGTAGCTAGCCTTACTAGGCCAAGAGAGGGCTCTCTCTGTAAGGATCTTAGCCAAGATGACTGGATTGAGTAAATGATATTAGACTAGGTATAGTAGCATGAATTTTTGATTTGGATTTTGAAGGGGTTTTGCCGAATCAAGAGGAGCTGGACAGTTTAGGTCTGGGGAACTAGGTCAGAATTGCAAGGTGTTCAATGGGGCAAGGTAGGAATAGGCTTTAACACTCAAGAGCTTGATGGGGTGAGATGTTTTTGACTGGTGAGAAGCTAAGAAGGGCATGTCAAAACTATGAACCCTTCCTAGACTGCAGAAAACATGAAATGGTGAATGGTTTCCCAAGGCAAAGCATTGATGCAATGAATTTTTCCTATCAAACTTGAAAAAATTCAACTAGAAGCAAGGAAACAATTGAAGGCATACATAAAACATATAAACATATAATCATAGAAAAAGAAACTGTACTAAAACTCCATACTATAGGGATCCCATAAAAATAGCTGCAATTCTTATTAATCTCCTGCCAAACTGCCTACAAAGGTGTACAATCAAGGTCTGAGCATCCAACTAAGTCCAACCCTCAACAAAGAGAAAGAAGAAGAAGATATAGAAAAATATTCAACCTCTTCCCATCCTTAAGGGTCGAACCCCTAATATGAGCAACTAATCTAAGTGATACTAAATAAGAAACAGGACTATAGGCATCTCAACAACTTGCCTCTAAAAGTGAAAAATTGATTCATTTGAGCTCAAACTAACTTCTAAAGTAATGAATATACCCTCTATTACTATTTATATATCATAATTACATGCCAAGTCATCATTTACAATGGTAAATTTTCCACCATGAGAGAGAATCCATGATTACAGTAAAAAAAATGGATCACAGCACCACTGGCCAAAAGCATAGCGCCACTTTCAAGTACCTTTTGGAGGCCTTCCCGGAATCCAAATTGGGCTCATGATAGCACATTGAAAATATATTTAAGTATAAAATACAAAACACCTAGAATTTATGCATTTGAGGCTCCTTTGACCCCTCAAAACTTGATTCTCCCAAGACTTCTTCTGTGTGTCCAAAAAGTGGCAGAAAGGCTATTTTTAGGGTGTTTTTTAACCTTTTGGTGGACCAGTTCTACCCCAAAAACTTTGAAACATGCTACGGTGCATGTCCTCATCACTCTGAATCCAAAAATTCCAAGCATTTCTTCACTGGCTACCCCTAGGAAAAGCGCAACACCACTGGGCAGTTTTTCTGTGTATAAAATTCCAAAATTTGCAACTGACAAAATTTCTTCTAAACTTGCCAAAAATTGGTGAGAAACACCAATATCATGTGCTTTGATGAGCCAAGGAAGCTTCAACTAGCATCCTAAGCCTATCCTCCTCCCTTGTGTGGTTTTCTCTGTTGTCTGGCTCTATCTACTGAAGTTTCACTGCTTGTGCTCTCTTCCTCGTAGTGTCAGTCTTCTTGGTCCATGTTTACAAAGCTAGTGGTTGTATGAAGGGAATGAGTGAGAGTGTTTTAGGAGTGAGGGGATGGGGAATTGATTTATGGGATAAAATTAATGAGGGAGTAGGAAATGAGAGGGAGGTTTTATTTGCTTGAGAATTTGCTCTTGGGAAAGAGGGACAAAGGGAAATGTGAATGACATGGAATAGTGGTAAAGGGAAAAAGCGATAGGGTGATAGGGGAATATGGATAGGGGAATTTTAGAACTATAGGACTAGGTGCTAGGATGAATAGTGAGGATTTAGGGTTTTTGCAACATTAGGGATATTTTAGGGTTTCTCATTAATCATAGAAAATGATGCTTATAATTTAGCTTTTCAAATCAAAACCAAAGTGAGAGAAGGCCACTTACTTATAATGATGGAGGGCAAGAGAAATTTTGAGTTTGTTTGAGGGTTTGAAGGATTTTTGGCTCTCCTACAAAAAGCATAGTGCCAACACTCAAAATTTTAGTGCCAAGTCAAAAGCGCAGCGCCTATGTAAATTTGAATTGGGAAAATCAGCCAAAAGCACAGCGCCATGTTAAAATCACAACACCGGTCTCCAAAAGCATAACACCACTTTCGGACAACTTTTTAATACCTTCCTAATGTACAAAATGGGCATGAGATAGCTCATTGGAATTCTTGTCGAGTCTAATTTCCAGAACATCTTGAATTTTTCAATTTGGAGCTCATTTGTCCTGTCAAAAGCTAAATCTCCCAAGACTGGTGAAAAAGCATAAAATGAGGCTGCCAAAATGCAAAGTGATGTTGAAGTCAACTTGTGAAGGCCTTTCTCGACTCCAAATTGAGCTCATGATATCTCGTTGGAAATATCTCTATGTCTAGCTATCATTTGACTCATCATGTAAGTCATTTGGACACCCTAGCTAGGAGACATCTTGACTTTCCCAAGGTCACTCCAGAAGGGCAACAACTCTCCGGTGGCAAAGGATTGTTTGGACATTTCTCCCGAACCATGAGACCTGTGTAAAAAAGAAAGGAGGTTTTTCTTCTTGAGTCTATGATGAACAAAAAAATCTCTCACTTTTTTCAAATTCATCTTTTCCTTCTCAAAAACATCATTTGAATAAAACCTATCCCAATGTGTGGAATAGGAGATTTGTAGAAATGAAGGGAAATGAAGGGGATGAGGGGCTTATAATTTCTTGAGAAAAGTTTGGGAAGTAGGGAGGGATCTTAGGAAGTAGGGGAACGTGTAATTTCAAGGATTGAGTGAGTGGAAGAGATCCAAAAGGGCAAAACACAGGCCTAACCTGGAAAAGTGTCAAATTGTAGCAATATGCTAGGGTTTGTGGGAAAATGATGAATTTGAGGGATATAAGTGATGGGAAGTGTTTAAGAAGGTATATTAAGGATAGGGGGAGGTATATGAGCACCAGGATACAATTTTTGTTAATGATTTGACCATCCAAGAAAAATTACCTTTAAAACCCTAGGAGAGGGAAATGAGCCTTACCTAAGCAGAACTGAAGCACAAACAAGGTATAAAATGACCCATTGGAACTTGAAATAATGACGACAACTCTTTTAATGATGGTACACTCAGCTGAATGGTGACATGAACCAATACTTGGAAGACTTTGGACGGAGTGAAAAAAAATCCTAAACCTAATACCCAGTGACCAAATTTTTACTTGAAGGCTCACTGAAATGACAAAATTTGACTTCAACACCCTAAGACCACTTTGTAAGAGCATGTTTGATCACTGGTGGAAGGCTACAAAGATTGACACTAATAGTTATCACTTTCTTTCACTAAATCCGTCACTGAGTTCATCATTCAACAAGAATACTTCTCCAAGCTTGTTGAGCAAATCCAACCATCTCACGACTCTGTTTTGAGCTCTGAAGGTGTCCTAGGAACTTCCTTGTCTCATTTCATCCACCATCCACCTTCCCTAAGCCTTACATCACCATCCAAATCCTTCCTCTTGCTCTCGGCTATATCCTTTAGGAATATAGGGGATCCTATAAGAATACAAGATATCTTGTAGTACGCATTAGGACATCATGTAGGTTGACCTGTAGTGGCCTGTTTTGAGGATGAATTGTGGAAGAAGCACTTAGGAAGATACAAAAGGACCCCTAATTTCCTCTCAATCCATCTAACCATCCACCATCATCCCTAATCCACCTGCCACATCACCAAAAGAAGTTATCATTCACACTTTCACACAAAGAAAAAGACAAAAAGGAAAAAAGAGTAATTTTGATCATTTACATGCACAATAGTAGAATGTTTGATGTTTCAAATTTCATGCCTAGGACAGTAGGATTACATACATGTTAAATTAGAAGTCTGTTGAAGTAAAGCCTCTTAGCAGTTAGATTAGATGAATGGTGTTTTTAAGCATTTCATTTTCAGTCTTTTCCTTACTGCAGTAGATAAGATTTCTTTTAGTGTAGATATCCCTTCTTCACATTGGTAATCAGGCTTCTTCTAAATCAATAGAAGTCTGATTTGAAAAATCTTAGTAATCTATCGCCAACTTAGCAGTGACAAAGAGTGGACCCATCACATTTACTTGTGTATATAGCACTGTCACCTCCAAGTTTGTATGAACCCTAGGTTGATAAAGTAAAGTTGGTAGCCCCAGGAGTTGCAAAATTCTTACTGCAATAATGGTGCTCATTAATTTTGCCACTGTTGCCAGGGACGTGTCTGAGTAATATGTGATTTCAATTATGAATTTATTCTAAAAGCTTGAAAAAAGAACACAAAAAAAACAAAAACAGTTCTTTCATGCCTCGTAGGAATAGGGATAACTTAGGAAAATTTCTACCAAATACTCGCACCACTTAAAACAGCCAACCTTACCTCTTCTTTGGTGGCTATGAATCAGAGGACCCCTTAGGTGAATAACCAGAGATATTTGAAGAACCTACAAGGGGAGAAGAAGAAGGAGAACCCATTACAACTGACCCAATGACCAAAAATAGAAATGAGAGAGAAGATAGAGAAATAATTGAGGGTGCCTTTCTCATCAAAGAAACTAATGGGGATACAAAGATGAAGAACATAAGACCCTATGCTCTTCCTCATTTCCATGGCCTGCCCTCGGAAGATCTAGACACTTTCTTGTTTGGGTTTGTTGTCATATGCAGAACATATTATTACACCAATGATGAGAAGAAGTTGAAACTATTCCCATCTACTCTCAAGGATGCAACTTTGCATTGTTTCATGGGTTTACCTGGGGATAACATCACAACCTGGGGTCAGATGCAACAAGCCTTAGGGAATTTCAAAAGACACTAAAGAGGAAATTTTTAGGATGACCTTAGGGCATGACGAATCCCTAGAGGATTATGAAGAAAGATTGTAGCATAGCTAAAAAAGGGCCAGGTGCACACTTGAACATGATTCATTGAAGCTAGTCATGATCGAAGGGGTAAGGGAAGATCTTATGGATACCCTAAACCTACTAGCAAGAGGGGACATCTACCAGCTACCCTATGAAGATATCAAGACTATCTTTAGGAGCCATTATAGGGAAGCTACGAAAAAGGGTAGGGGTAGTCAACCAATGGTAAGTCCATCCTTGTCCAATACATCCATCAAAGGTGAAATTAGAAATATGCTGGAAGATTTCAAGAGTGAAATGCTAGAAACCCTTTCCCTACAGATGGACACTATGCACATCAAGAGAAAGTAGGAGGAAGTAGAGAGAGCCTTAGCCATGTTTTCCCCTAGATGCACAAGAAGGCACCCTAGGAATGAATATCCATTGAATATGATTGAAATCTTCTCAGTTTGTGAAGAAAACCACTCCATAGACAAGTGTGCTTCCCTACCTAGACTAAAAGTTGTGTATCAAGGAACTAAAGGGGTGACTGAATAGCTTTGCTACATAAATCAAAGGATACCTCATGGGCCTCAACCATACAAGCAGGGCATGCAAGGGTCATCCCATGCCTATTGCAACCCTAACCAGACCACATTCATTCCCTCTTGGTTCCCCCCAGTTCATCCTTCCTGGTCTAGAGCTCCTCCTTGGTCTTTTACACCTCAATACCATTCCCAACCGACTAGCTAGTCATTTTAGTCATATGCTCTACCACAACCTCATTGGAATGCACTGCCCTAGGAGTGGAGGCCCCCATACAACAATACTTCAACTTTATTGTCTTCACCACCTACTCAACCACAACTTTTACACCCTGCTCTACCTAAACAACCTCCGATGCCTAACCACCTAAATACAAAGCCGAACAACAGATAGGCAAAACAAGTGTACAATGGAGAGACTTTGTATCCTAATTATGCTATGGAGATTCAAGAAATCAACCTGTGATATGGGAGAGTACTCTTGAACATCCAACCTCCACCTCCACCTAAGGAGAGTAAGGAGGAAAGAGAGGAAAGCATGCCTAGAATAAATCCACCACCCTTTCTTAAGAGATTAACTCATCCAGTTGAGCCTACCCCAGAAGAGAATGAACTTTTGTGTGAATTGTGTAGGTTTTAACCACGTACAGAAATTACCTGCATACAAATTATAAAACACAAAAAATAAACAATGAGAGAGCATAACACATATACACAGAGATTTCCCCTAGATCCCAAAATCACGACTACCCGCTTGATTTTTCATTATGTTCCTTTCAGTGTTATAATAGATATTTATACATGCCAAAGCATCCAATACTATGGACCGAAAACCATTACATCCAAAACCATGGGCTAAAAACCATCACATCCAAAACCATGTGCGAAGAAACATGCACAAAACCATAGGTAGGTCCACCCAACCTAATATAGGGTCCAAAAACAAAATTTTCTAGCCTGGACACCATAGAGTGGGGTTATTTTCATCCCTCAAAACCCCTATGAGTCCCCCCCCACTACGCAGTCCTTGCAACGAAGGGGGGCCTCTACCCCCTTTCTAACCTACAAGTTAACTATGTGGGCTAGTCATGGAAAGAATATAACACAACCCAACATTCTCCCACTTGTTGTTTTATTTCCACAAGGGGCCATAAGAGAGCATAGTCATTTATCCAGCCTTGAAACACCCATTGTTTCTCTACACCAAAAGAACTTCTCAGAGCTCATAGATTTTGTCAATGCATCTGCAGTATTCTTCAAAGTGTCAATCTTTACTAGCAACACCTTTTTGTCTTCTATCATATCCCTCACAAAGTGATACTGAACATCAATGTGCTTTGTCTTTGAATGATATGTAGAGTTCTTTGCCAATAAAAATGCACTTTGGCTGTCATAGTCTATCCTTATAGCTCCTTGTACTAACCCCATACTTGAACACAATCATTGTAACCAAACTACTTTCTTGCTTGCATGAGTGGCTGCCATGTATTCTGCCTCTGTACTTGATAGTGCCACCACAGATTGTTTCTTACTCATCCAACTGACTACACCCCCAAATAGGTTAAACACATACCCACTTGTATATCTTCTTTGATCCAAATATCCAGCCTAGTTTGCATCAACAAAGGCATGAATATCCAACACTCTGTCCAATCCTGCTCTTCCTTGGTAGCACTAACCATAATCACTAGTGCCACGCAAATATCTGAAGACGCGCTTCACTGTTGTCCAGTGCTCCTTCCCTGGTTTTGACATAACCCTACTCAATACTCCCACTGCATGTGCGATGTCTGGTCTAGTACAAACCATTGCATACATCAAGATACTGTCTGCACTTGGATATGGAACACGAGACATGTCCTCTTCCTCTTCTTGTGTCTTGGGACACTGTTCAGTAGATAACTTTACACCTACAGGAATAGGAAACTTTATCAGTTTATTATCGTATATATTAAACCTCTGCAATATTGTCTCGACATACATCCTTTGGTTTAACCAGAGCTTCCTCTTTGTCTGATCTCTTTTAATTTCCATGCCCAAAATATAGTTTGCAGCACCAATATATTTCATGTCAAATTTGGAGAACAAATGGGTCTTCAAATCCTGGATAATTTCTTTGTCATTTCCAACCAACAACATATCATCCACATACAAGACCAGATAAATAACACAATCACCAATTAATTTAAAATACACATGGTGATCTGCTTTGCTTCTAGTGAAGCTAAGTCCCCATATAAATGTATCAAATTTCTAATAACACATCCTTGGTGACTGTTTTAACCCATATAAAGACTTCTTTAACTTGCATACTAGTTCTTTCTTACCCTTGATCGCAAAACCTTCAGGTTGCTTCATGTAGATCTCATCTTCTAGATCCCCTTGAAGAAATGTTGTCTTCACATCCATCTATTCTACCACAAAATCAAAAGTAGCAGCAACAGATAAAAGTAATATAATAGAAGTTACCTTGGCAACAAGTGAAAAAATATCACCAAAATAAATTCCCAGCACCTGGGAAAAACCTTTTGCTACCAACCGAGCTTTGTATTTCTCCACCTTTCCTTCTACATTTTTCTTCTTCTTGAATGCCCATTTTCCACCAATGCGCTTCCTTCTAGCTGGCAAATCCACCAAATCCCAAGCCTCATTTTTGTACAAATAAGCCATTTTATCAACCATGGCCTCTTTCTAGAGTTTGCCATCCTCTGAGTCTAGTGCTTCCTTCACAGTTCTGGGATCACCATCAGTAACAGATAAAGAAAAATTTTAGCAAAAAGCATATGGACTGTACCTTTCCAAATGTCTTCTTTCTCGAACTGATCTTCTCACACTCATATTTTGTGGCTCTTTATCTTCATATTCCTCTTTTGTTGTAGATTACGATTCTTCCTCCTTAAGCTCAAACTCTATCTTCTCATGTTCCTATGGTTGGACTTCATGTTTAATAACATCTTTCAGCTCTCTAAACACCACATCTCGGCTATACACAACCTTCTTTGTTAGTGGGTTCCAAAGCTTATAACCCTTTAAACCATCCTTATACCCAATAAAGATGCACTTTTTAGATTTACTATCCAACTTGGTTCATTTATCCTTTGGAACGTGCACATATGCATCACATCCAAATACCCTCAAATGTGAAAGAGAGGATTTCTTACCAGTCCATACCTCATATGGAGGCTTATCCTCCAACATTGATGAAGGTGATCTGTTGACCAGATAACATGTTGTCTCCACCGCCTCTGCCCAGAATTCTTGTCCTAACTTGACACCACTGAGCATGCTTCTTGCCCTTTCCATCAATGTCTTGTTCATTCTTTTTGCAACTCCATTTTGTTGAGGTGTATATGGAGTAGTCTTCTACCACGCTATACCACACTTCTTACAAAATTCTTCAAATTCCTTACTACAAAACTCTCCATCATTATCTGTCCTTGGCACCTTTATCTTCTTCTCTATCTGGTTTTCCACCAGAGCCTTAAATTTGTTAAACCTATCAAAGACTTCAGATTTATTCTTAAAGAAATATATCCATGTATTCCTTGTGAAGTCATCTATAAATGATACATAGTACATAGACGTCCCTGGTGATGGAACCTTCACAGGTCCAAACACATCACTATGCACAAGCTCTAATATATGTTTCACCCTCTTACCACAAGAGGAGAAACTCGCTCGATTCTGCTTCCTATATACACAACTTTCACATCAATCAAAATCCAGAGATCTATTACTCATATCTTCTACCATACCTTTACCGTGAAGTATTCGAAGGCCCTTCTCTCCAATATGTCCAAGCCTTTGATGCCACAACATGGTCTTCTCTCCAAAGACTACTATATTCTCTCCTCCACTTTTAGGAACCATAGAACTGTTGCACCCATCAGCAACAGTGCTACCTTGTAGCTTGTATAGAGTTCCAATCTGAACTCCACACATCAATACCTATGCTCCCCAAACAATCTTGCAGGTATCCTTCTTGAACACTGGTTTTACACCTGCATCAACCAGCTTTCTTATGGAAATCATATTTCTGGCCAACATAGGAATATGCAGAACACCTAGAAATGTTCTAACCCTTCCACCTTGCAACTTCAACTTTACATCTCCACAACCAACGATTCTAGCCTTCCTTGCACCCCCCAAGAAGACATCACCACCATCATATTTATCATATTTGTAGAACCACTCTCTATATGGAGTGAAGTGAAAGGATGCACTTCAGTCAATCAACCATGCCTGATGATCTACATGTGTACTTGAAGAAGCCAAGTACACATCCCCACCTTCATATGAGGTGGTGTTTGCCTCTATAGAAGGAGCATCATCACATCCCTTTCCTTTGTCAAGAGCTTTATATTTACAGTCCATTTTGTAGTGCCCTTCCTTTCCACATTTCCAACACACCACCTTTTCAAGGTTTCCTGGAGATTTAGATCTACCTCTAGATTTAGATCTCCCACTCCATGAATTATTTTTGTTTCCGTTTTGGGACTGTCCTCGTATAGAAAAGGCATCACCATTCTAGCTCTCCATATTTTTCAGTCTCATCTCCTCTGTCAGCAAGGATGAGACTATCTCATCAAATTGCAAGGCAATTGTATTGCTACCTATTGCAATAACCAAACTATCCCATGAATCTAGTAGAGAAAACAACAAATTGATGCACTTATCTTCATTTGAAACTTTAATATCAACAAATAATAACTAACTTACCGCAGTATTAAATGCGTTCAGATGTTCTGTCACTGAATCTCCATCTTTCATCCTCAGGTTATACAGCGTTTTCCATAGGAACAGTTTATTCACCAGAGGCTTGGATTGGTACAAAGTCCCTAACTTGTCCCACAAAGCCTTCATCGTAGCTTCTCCTAATACATTTAGCAATACTGAATCTGAGACACACAATCGTATTGTGCTCTTAGCCTTCTGATCCAACTTCTTCCATTCTTCATTGGACACTTCCATTGGCTTAGTACCCAAATATACCATGATCCACTAATCTTTATCCACCAATAGATCTCCATCTTGAGTTTCCATAACTCAAAACTCTAACCATTAAATTTCTTGATCTCTGTCTTTCCACTGCTCGCCATCTTTTTTCACCACCAGAATCAATCCTGTAGATCTCCCACTAAAGAGGGTCTACCATAGGCCCAAGAGAAATTCCTCAGCAACAAAGGCATCCTCTTGAAGCCAAAACAACTCTAATACCAAATGTAGGTTTTAACCCCGTATAGAAATTACTTGCATATGAATTCTAAAACACAGAAAAGAAACAATGCGAGAGCATAACACATAAAACACATGTACAGAGAGATCTTTGCCTGGATCCCAAAACCAAGACTACCAGCTTGATTTTTCATTATGTTCCTTTCAATGTTACAATACATATTTATACATACTGAAGCATCCAATACCATGGACTGATAACCATGGTGTCTAAAACCATGGACCAAAAACCATCACGTCCAAAACCATGTGCAAAAAAACATACACAAAACCATAGGTAGGTCCACCCAACTTAATATAGGGCCCAAAAACAAAATTTTCTAGGGCACTGCCCTAGACCCCATAGAGTGGGGTTACTTGCACCCCTAAAACCCCCTGTGACCCCCCTCCCTACGTAATCAGTGCAACGAAGGGGGGGACCCGTCCCCCTTCTAACTCCTCGGTTAACTACGTGGGCTAGTCGTGGAAAGAATATAACACAACCCTAAAAATTGAAAAATCTATGCGTCAAAATTCCACTTCTCCAAGCCATAAAGTATGTACCTATTTACAAGAATTTGATTAAAGAGAAGTGCTTCAAACTTCTAAGTAGGGAAAAAAGAGACACTCGTACCATTAATGTCATTCGACCACTCTCTGACTTAATGCTCAGGTAAATAATTTGCCCAAAGTATTTGGACCCTGGAAGTCTTGTAGTAGATGTGCACATCAGTGGCACCATTGTCCCACACACTTTGATTGAATTTGGGGCTACCATTAATGTAATGACCAAGGACACCATGCTCAAGATCAATCTCCAGGGTTCATTAAGAAAGACCACAACAGTCTTGCAACTTGTAGACCATTCCATAGTGACCCCTGAGGGGATTGTGAGGATGTGATGGTCTCCATTGACTCTTGGGAGTACCCTCTTGAATTCCTAGTTCTCTACCCTAAGGCCAAGCTTACAAGTTATCCTCTCATCTTTGGGAGGCCATGGTTATCCACTGTCAATGCCTACATGAACTACAAGGCTAGAAATACGACTATAAAAAATTGGCATATGTCCAAGCAGTTAGTCTTGTACCCTCCTACTCAGCCATCTATAGAACATGACTTACCTCTATGGCTGGAAGAGGAAGAAGAAGATGAATTCTATTTATCCCAATTCTATACCTTAGAAACAACCATGGGAGGAGGACAACCAGATGAAGATGATTTGATTGGACCCATACTCCAAATTCCAACGCCCAACACTTTGTCCTTAGAGGAAGCAGTAAAGGAAACCCAAAACAACCATCAGATTGATCTATGCTTAGCTGATTCAAGCCCTACCTCTATCAAAACCATAGAATTCGGCCCTAAGAGAACTTTGAAAATCAACCCATCTCTTTCTGTACACTAAGAAGGAAAGTTGTGCAACATGCTAAAGGAACATCTATATGTCTTTGCTTGGAGTTACAAGGAAATGAAGGGAGGGCAGCCCTCGATGTGTACTCACCACATTTATATCTAAGAAGGTTTGAAAATAGTCTAACAATTTCAAAGGAGAATGAATCCAACTCTCAAGGATATATTCAAAGAAGAACTGCAAAAGTTACTAGATGCAGGATTCATTTACCCTATCTCGGACATTAAGTGGGTCTATCCTTTGGTGTTGGTTCCAAAAAAAATGGGAAGTGGAGGATTTGTATCGATTACAGAGAGTTAAACAAAGCAACAAAGAAGGACTATTTCCCTCTACCATTCATTGACCAAGTGCTAGATGGCATGGTAGGGAAAATGTTTTTTCCTTTCCTAGATGGGTTCAACGAGTACAATCAAATCTAGATTAGCCTAGAAGACTAGGATAAAACCACCTTCACCTGTTGTTGGATTTGTGGTCCCTAACCCTCGACATCAGCCTGCGAAGTGCGGATTGAAGTCTCACCCTGAATGGTATGGGGGGATGTTGGAACCAATTTTCTACACCCTGAGATGGTTGTGATGTCGGTTTATACACATTGATCATGTCTTCACATAGGTCATGAGATTCTTGCTGAAAATGTGACTATGAGACTGTTTGTACAAACTTTTGGAGGTTAAGTGAGGAAGTGGTTCAGAGCTTTGTCGGCTGCAAGTATCACTACATTGGATAATCTTCAGAGAAAATTCTTGGATCACTGGGAAGTAAAGAAAAACCCTCTTAAGATCCTTTCCAAATGTGAGAACATCAAGAGGAATGTTGGTGAGACTGTTCAAGATTATTGTATTAGATTAAATTCTGTTTACAATGTAATTCCTGCTGATATAAAGCCACCTATGGGGTTGTATTTCATTAAGTTTCCTGATGGCTTTGATCCTAATATGGCCTATCAATTAAGATAAAGAGATCCAGCCACTTTGGAAGACATGCAGAAAATTGCAGTCAGCGTTGAAGCAAATCTGCTTGCCAAAAGAGCTAGAACAAAGGTTGAAAACAAGGTAACAATAAAGGAAGAGGTTTCCACTTCAGATCAAGTGCTCCATAAGATTGAGAAGATGTTTGATAGATTAACAATTGATAAGCTTGAAGCACAATTCAGAAATCCCAACTTCCATGGTCAACAACAACCACAATTCAGAATCAAGCAAAGAGAGAAACAAGCACAAGACCAAGCAGCACAGTAACAGGTGAAGACACCCTTACAGCAGAATTTTGTACATGGTCCAAAATCATATGATGAAGAGAATTTAATTGGAGAGGAGAATCATTTCTTTACACCTGATGATATGCCAATTTTTATCACTGAAGATGAGGAGTATTCCAAGAGCCCAACTATACAAAGGGATGAAAATTTCATCTTGGTAAATGAAACAATTCTTGGAGAAGAGTCTGACAAATATCAGAGAGGGTACATGAATGCTTTAATAGCCCAGTAGTGACAATATTCACTCAGGAGTAGAGATGTACCCATAAATCCAATTCAAGAAAGGAAGGGGGTGACACCGCCAAAGAATGATCCTCCCATCGTGCAGAAAAAAGGAAAAGAGAGAGCTAATCCTACCACCAACAAAACACCATCAACAAATGAAAGATCCAATCAGCCAAGTATATCAAAGGAAAAGACTGAAAAGAAGGATGTTTCAGCTAAAGAGGTAGAGAAAACTTTAGTTTTTAACTTAGAAAATGAAATTGCTAAGTTAAAAGTATCTATTCCTTTGACTGAGTTGATGAAGAATAGCAGCTATGAAGGTCAGGTGTCTAAGATTTTGAATTTAGATCCATTATTTGATATTGTAAATGTGGAGGATAACCAACCTGAGTTGATCTTTGGTCCAACATTGGAAGGTCAATCTCACGATAATGATGTAGCTCCATTTTACATCAGCCTTAGGGTGCATGACTATGTATTACACAATGCTATGTTTGATTCCAGAGCCTCTCATAATCTCATGTCTAAGGAAATCATGGAGAAATTGGGTTTGGATATCACTAGAAAGTATCATGACCTTTACTCCTTCGATTTTGGTAGAGTAAGATGCATTGGTCTTATTAAATATTTAGTGGTCAGTTTGGATCAGATTCCAGTGAAAAATGTTTTGATGGATGTGGTTGTGGCAGATATTCCTCCTAGATTTGGCATGCTTCTTTCGAGATCTTGGGGAGCAAAACTTAAAGGGACATTGCAGCTCGATTTCTCCTATGCTACTATTCCCATGTTCGGTCAGATAAGGAAATTATACCGGGAGCAAAAGATGAAGTACATGATCGCTAACAAGGAGAAACCAGTAAATCATCCAATCAACTATGTACATACTAATTTAGAATCATTTGTTTTACATTCTGATAGTTTTAATGATGTAAATAGCCAATTAGTTGAAGTAGAAGACATTCTAGAGATCAATGAAAATTTCAGAGAGGTCTTAAAGCAAGAAAGACAAAGACTTGATAGTACCACTGAGCAATTAGCCTTCCGACAGTAGCAAAATATTGATGGAAAACAAGAAAAAGTAAAAGAGCAAACAAAATTTCAGCATTTGGAAGAGGACGAAACTAGTTTGTGGAGCATGGATTTTGATGGCGCAGTAGGAAGGGAAGGTGTTGGAATTGGCAATTGGATACGCAACCCTGTTTTCTCCCCAAAAAAAGTGCCAAGTGATTTAAGGGTCTGTTCGTATAAATTGGCTTTTGACTGTTCAAATAATGAAGCTAAATATGACACTTTAATTGCTGGTTTGAAAATTCTTAGAAAGTTAAATGCTAAAAGAATTTTAGTATATGGCGACTCCAAGTTAGTTATCAAGCAAGTGAAAGGGGAATACTAAGCTAAGCATCCTTGAATGTGGGCTTACCGCAATGTGGTATTAGATATCTTGAGGTTGTTTCCAGATTGCACTTTGACATGTGTCCCTCATGTTCAGAATGTTATTGCAGATTCACTTGCAATAGCAGCAAGTAATTTGAAAATTTTGATGAATTCAAAGAATAAGTTTGAACTTCATGTGAAACATCGCCTGGTTGTCCCTAATAATCAAAGGTATTGGCAAGTGTTTCAAGATGATAAAGAGATCGAAGAATTTCTGCAAAATGAAGGTAAATTCAAAGACACTTCTATCGATGGGGAGCATGATGATGGTGAAGCAGATATGGAAGTCAATCAGATGGAAGTTTTGTAGCTGAAGGACAATGTCATTCCTAAAGGTCTAATACATTTAGAGGAGTTGTTTGATCAAGATGATGTAGCCCGAAAACCAAGCTTGCTGCCAATCGAGAAAGGAGTTGAGGATGGGAACATTGGATCAATAGAAAATCCTAGAATGGTGAAGTTATCAAAGTCGTTGCCTCCACAGGTAAAAGAAAAGTATATCAGTTTATTATCTTCATTTACTGATGTATTTGCATGGGACAATTCAGGTTTGAAGGCATACGATACAAGCATAATTCAGCATATAATTCCGATCAAGCCAAATCAAAAGCCATTTTGATAGAAGCTAAGAAGAATAAATCCAAAGCTGCTTCCCTCAATAGAGAAGGAAGTGAATCAGTTGTACAAAGCTGGCATAATCATCCCCATAAGATTTCCAGATTGGATTTCAAATTTGGTACCCATGCGTAAGAAAACAGGTGAGATTCGATTATGTATTGATTTCAAAAATCTGAATAAAGTATATTTGAAAGATAACTAACCATTGCTCAAGATAGATCACATACTTCAAAGAGTAGTTGGAGCATCCCACATGTCGCTACTTGATGGGTATTCGGGTTATAACCAAATTCTAGTCCATGAGGATGACAGAGATAAAATAGCATTCACCACTCTGTGGGGAACTTTTCATTATGCCAAGATGCCTTTCGAATTAAAGAATGCTGGTGCGACCTTTCAACAGGCAATGGATATTGCATTTGCTAATGAAAAAGACGTATTTTTAGTTGTTTATCTTGATGATTTGATATTTTTCTCTAATTCAGATGAAGAGCACCTTTATCATTTGAAGATTGTATTTCAGCAATGTAGGAAGTATGGTATATCTCTCAATCCAAAGAAGAGTCTGTTTGCCATGGATGAAGGCAAGTTTCTTGGTCATATTATATCAAAAGAGGGCATATGCGTTGATCTAGCTCGAGTAGAAGCCATTCAAAAGATTGATTTTCCACGAAGTAAAAAGGAGATCCAATCATTCAATGGTAAGATGAATTTCTTACATTGCTTTGTGCTCAATCTTGTAGAACATTTAAGGGAAATCACAAACATGCTAAAGAAAGATAGTGTAGTGAAGTGAACCAAGGAAGCAATTAAGTCTTTCAATTTGGTGAAATTGGCTCTTTCTTCAACTTCGATGTTGATCAACCTGGATTATACTCAAGATTTCATTTTGTTCTTATTTTCCTTGGATCATACTGTGGCAGCAGTCTTGATGCAGAAAAGATACCATCTCGAGAAACCAATTGCATTTTTTAGCAGAACCATAAGGGATGTAGCTTTAAAGTATAATATTATTGAAAAGCAAGCTCTTGCTTTGGTAAAGGCATTGAAGGATTTTCGAGTCTATATTTTGCATTCTCACATCCTTGCTTATGTCCCTAACACTGTTGTTAAAGATGTCTCAGTGTAAACAGATCCAGAAGGGAGACGAGGCAAATGGATTGCTGCTTTATTGGAATATGATGTGGAGATCAAATCAACAAAGCTCATCAAAGGACAGGGGCTGGCCAAGCTGATGGCTGAGTCAAATTTGCATGCCTTGGACATCAATCTCGTTGCTGCTATGTCCGAGGAAGATGAAGAAAGTTTGCCCACTTAGGTATCAGAAATTTTTCTTCTTTCTCCTTGGTATTCAAACATTGTTTATGTGCTCCAAAATTTGTCACCACCACTTGGAATGGCTATGAACAAAAGTAGGACCTTGAAATTAAAGGTTGCCAAGTTTGGTATCATGAATAATGCACTCTATTGGAAAGATCCCAGTGGTGTCTTGCTCAATTGTTTGGTTGAAGAAGAGGCAAAACAGGTTATGGAAGACTTTCACAAGGGAGATTGTGGAGGTCATCTATTTTGGAAGACAATAGCCAATAAAATTTTGAGGGTGGGATATTATTGGCCAACTCTCTTTACTGATGTCTACAAAATTGTTACAAGCTGCCACAAATGTCAGATTTTGCAAGGTAGGAGAAAATTGCAGCCTTTACCGCTCAAGCCGATAGAAGTAAGTGCTCCACTTTAGCAGTGGGGTTTGGACTTCATTGGCAATATCCATCCTACTTCTTCAGCGTAGCAAAAATGGATCCTCATAGTGACAGACTATTTTAATAAATGAATTGAGGCTATTCCCACTAGGTAGGCCACTGATTCGGTAATCATTTCATTTCTTGAAAACAATATTTTGTCTTGTTTTAGCTATCCAAATAAGTTGATCACTGATAATGCAACAGCTTTTAAATCTAAAAGAATGATTGACTTTTGTAATAAATATCAAATTACCTTGGCACAGTCAACTGCATATTACCCACAAGGTAATGGATTGGTGGAATCCTCAAATAAATCCTTGGTCAATATTATCAAAAAGATACTGGAAATGAACAAGAAGAGTTGGCACAAAAAGCTTATTAATGCACTTTGGGTAGATAGAGTAAGTAAAAATAAATCTATACGCATGTCCCCTTTCGAGCTCGTGTATGGTGTTGACACGGTATTCCTGACCTCTCTCGCAGTAAACTCCTACAAGAAGCTAGCAGCGAAGATGATCATTTGCAGTGGAGAATCAATCAAATGATTCATTTGCAGCAAAGTAGAGAGGAGGTTTTTAAGGACACTTTCAGGCTGCAAGAGAGAATCAAGAAGATATATGATTGAAAGGCATAGGTGGAAAAGTTTCAAATAGAGGACATAGTGTTGAAATGGGATGCAAAAAAAGAAGAAAAATGTAAGCTTGGCAAGTTTGAGAATCTTTGGAAATGACCTTTCAAAATTGCTGCATATCGAGGCCAAAATGCTTTCCTCTTGAAAGAAATGAATGGAGAAGATTGTCTATTTGGGCCGGTCAACGGTTGGCTGTTCAAACGGTACTATTTCTAAGAAAAATTCTACTATCATATGTATCATTGTACATACCGGTTTATTTTATTTCATTGTAAGTGTGTACTGTCATCATTCATTCAGTTTGGGGCCCGAGGTGAAGGCCATAAAACTGAGGTTTCATTTCAGTTTTGGTATGGATTGTTTGAGTCAGGTCTTTCAGTCGATTTCAGTCTTGAAATTGAGTCAATATTGAATCAAATTTCAGTCCTAAAATTGAGTCAAGAGATTGGCAAGAAACAAGATATGCAAGGCAAGAGTTGGGAATTTGAAGGCCAAGTTGAAGAAAGCATCGAGAAACCGAAAAGAGCAAGATAGACTCTAGATCTTGGCTGAGGTTTCCTTGGCCCAACACAACACTTAATGAAGGACACTCAGCCCAAATTTCAAGAAATTTGGGATATTTTTGCAATTTTGAAATTTTTGACCTAAAAAATAGGTTTTTCTCCCTGATGTGCCACGCCACTTGGCTCGTGCTTTTGATAGAGACCTCCTTTTGAGAAAAACTCAGCATTTTTGGATTTTTCATGAAAAAATATGAATGCCCACAAACGGCCAAGAAATTTTGACAGGTTTTGAGCTTCCAAAAAGGTCAAAAACACTTCAAAATGACCTTTTTGCCCCTTTTTGGACAAACAAGAAGCAGTGTTGGGAGAACTCAATTTTGGAGAGGAAAATGGAGGCCAAATTCAGAAATTCCACCTATTTTGGAAAGTAGACAGGCAGATCTTTCCAACAAGTCCACTTGGATCAAATTGGGTGCACGAGAAGGCCTCAAAAATTAGCTGCAAAAAGGAGCTACGCATAGGGAAATCAACGTGGCGCATAGGAGAAAATTTGTTCATTTTGGCCAAAAAACTCTGTTCTTTCGCCTAGTTTCCTCACAGTTTGACTTTCCTCATTCTAATAGTCAAACTCATGATGTAATTTAATGTGACTTGATGGATTTTGATGTAGTTATGCTCAATTTTCACTCATAGAGGTAGATTCATCCATGAAAAGGTAGTTTGCAACTGAATGAATCAGTTCCCTAGTTTTTAGAGGTAAGTTGTTCCACTACCTACTTTTTAGTTCTCAGTTTATACTCTGTTGGAACAACTCCTAAACTTATGAGCTCAACCCCTAGAGGATAGGATTAGTTTTTGGTTGCCTATATCTTGTAATTTTTCAGTCATTAGCAAAGGTTGGACTTTTGGAAAAGTTTGGAGCTTGATTGTATACTCATTTCAGCAGTTTGGCGAAGGAATAGACCAGGGTTTGTGGCACTTTATGGGATTCTTGTGGCAACTTGATTTATTATTGTATTTCCTTCTGTAATTGCAAGTTTACATCTGTTTTATGTATGCAATTATCTCTTTCTATTCATCTTAACTAAATGAAACAAGGATAAAGGTAGAATTCATTGATTTGTAGTGCTCTACCTAGGGTTTTGTTTAGTTATTTATGTATTCAGCTGTTTGAAGAGGATCCTTGATACTTTCATGCCCTCTTCAACTCCTCACCAGTCTAAAAGCTCTCCATCTCACTCAATTTGAAGCACCAAACCATTTTCCTACCTCGCCCCATAGAGATCTTTGCAAAGCCTCATTCCCTAGACCCAAATCTGCCTTTCACATTTGAGCCAACAAAACATCATCAAATTGAATCAAAATCTTTTGCACACATAACTAGCCTAAAATCAATCTTCACATTAGTCATCTCAAGCTTCATTAATCATATTTTGCTGAGATTGAAAAGGAGAGACCCCTCTCCCGACCTAATAGGGCTAGCTACCAGGTTAAGCGTGGTTTGATGTTATCCTGGATCCTACCTTTCTCAGCCTGAGGCAGACTTAGGCACTAACATAGTGGCAACCATGCTGGGGAAGAGATTGTTTGTTTGTTAGTGTTCTTCATTTTCTGAACTACAGAAGAAGCCTGAAGTTATGCCAGGTAGCCTTCGAACTACACATTGCTTTGCGAGTGCATAGGTAGATAAAAGCTGCTTCAGTCAATCTCTGATCTGGTCTTATAAACGAAACATCTGACTTGCAAATTGCCCCAGTACATCAGATAATTCTAGACTTTTGGATGATGAGTTTAGAATTTTTATAGGTTGAACAAGTTGATAATGTCCATTTGATTTTTGGAAATAATAACACACTGGCTTCTAGAAGATACACCAGAGAAAATCCTGATCCTGATCCTCCCCCTGTGTATGAAAATCCCAATCTTATTCCGAGAATCCTTCGCTGAGAAAGTTCTATGATTCCTGTATTTAGATCTCATTCTTGCTCGATTGTTTTTGAATATCTTGAAGACCTTGAGTTGGATGAACATTTTGATCTATCATTGTTTGAGACTAAATCTAAAAGTGTTGTTGGTTCTACTGTCCTAAATCCAAAGTTTGTCGAAGATCTTGGAACTAAAGAGGCCAATAAATAAATTGACGATTATATCTTGAAACTTCAAACTTCCATTGTGGCTACAAACATTCCTGAATTCTTAGAATCTGCATTAGCAACCCTTGGGTCATCCACTATTGAATCCAGTTTAGAAATTCCTATGAGAACTCCTTTCATTTCCACCATCCCCATGCAGCCTTCCATCTCTGATTAGAAATCTATTGTGTTGTCACCTCCATCCACTCCTTCTACCCCTAAAACATCAAAAATTTCTTCACCTCAATCCACACCTCATACACCTGATACATTAGCTGCTCCAACTCCTCCTGCATCCCCAAGACCAGTTGTAAATCCACCTAGAGCAATGGTTGCCTCAAAATTTGGATGCCATGCTCGCTGATTATCAAAGAAAAATTCCATTGTTTGATGGCACTCCTCAAAGTATCACAGCCCAGCAACATGATGATAGGATGTCAAATTTCTTTGACCTTCATGAGATTGATGCTGAAAATGTGACTATGAGACTATTTGTACAAAATTTTGGAGGTGAAATGAGGAAATGGTTCAGAGTTTTGCCAGCTGCAAGTATCACTACATTGGCTAATATTCAGAGAAAATTATTGGATCATTGGGAAGTAAAGAAAAACCCTCTTCAGATCCTTTCCGAATATGAGAACATCAAGAGGAATGTTGGTGAGACTATTCAAGATTATTGTATTAGATTCAATTTTGTTTACAATGCAATTCCTGCTGATATAAAGACACCTATGGGGCTGTCTTTCATTAAGTTTCCTGATGGTTTCAATCCTGATATGGCCTATCAATTAAGAGAAAGAGATCTGGCCACTTTGGAAGACATGCAGAAAATTGCAGTCAGCGTTGAAGCAAATCTACTTCCTAAGAGAGCTAGAACAAAGGCTAGAAAGAAGGTAACGATAAAGGAAGAGGTTTCCACTTCAGATCAAGTGCTCCGTAAGATTGAGAAGATGTTTGACAGATTAACAATTGATGAGCCTGAAGCACAAGTCAGAAATCCCAACTTTCTTGGTCAGTAGCAACCACAATTCAAAATCAAGCAAAGAGAGCAACGAGCATAAGACCAAGCAGCACAACAGCAGGTGAAGACACCCTTAAAGCAGAATTTTGTACATGGTCTGGAATCAAATGATGAGGAGAATGTAATTGGAGAAGAGAATCATTTCTTTACACCTAATGATTTGCTAATTTTTGTCACTGAAGATGAAGAGTATTCCAAGAGCCCAATTATACAAAGGGATGAAAATTTCATCTTGGCAAATGAAACAGTTCTTGAGGAAGAGTCTGATGAATATAAGACAGGGTACACAAATGCTTTGATAGCCCAACAGCAATAATATTTACTCAGGAGTAGAGGTGTACGCATAAATCCAATTCAGAAAAGGAAGGAGGTGACACCACCAAAGAATGATCCTCCCATTGTCCAGAAAAAGGGAAAAGAAATAGTTGATCCTACCACCAGCAAAACACCATCAGCAAATGAAAGATCCAATCAGCCAAGTATATCAAAGGAAAAAACTAAAAATAATGATGTTTCAGCTAAAGAGGTAGAGAAAACTTCAGTTTTTAACTTAGAAAAGGAAATTGCTAAGTTAAAAGTATCTATTCCTTTGACTGAGTTGATGAAGAACAACAACTATAAAGGTTAGGGGTCTAAGATTTTGAATTTATATCCATTATCTGATATGTTAAACGTGAAAAATGACCAACCTGAGTTGATCTTTGGTCCAGCATTGGAATGTCAATCTCAAGATAGTGATGTAGCTCCTTTTTACATCAGCCTTAGGGTGCATGACTATGTATTACACAATGCTATGTTTGATTCTGGAGCCTCTCATAATCTCATGCCTAAGGAAATCATGGAGAAATTGGGTTTGGATATCACTAGAAAGTATCATGACCTTTACTCCTTTGATTCTAGTAGAGTAAGATGCATTGGTCTTATTAAAGATTTGGTGATTAGCTTGGATCAGATTCCAACGAAAAATGTTTTGATGGATGTGGTTTTGGCAGATATTCCTCCAATATTTGGCATGCTTCTTTCCAGATCATGGGGAGCAAAACTTAAAGGAACATTGCAGCTTGATTTCTCCTATGCTACTATTCCCACATTCGATTAGATGAGGAAATTATACCAGGAGCAAAAGATGAAGTACATGATCACTAGCAAGGAGAAACCAATAAATCATCCAATCAACTATGTACATACTAATTTAGAATCATTTCTTTTATATTTTGATAGTTTTACTGATGTAAATAACCAATTAGTTGAATTAGAAGACATTCCAGAGATCACTAAAAATTTCAGAGAGGTCTTAAAGCAAGAAAGACAAAGACTTGATAGTACCGATGAGCAATCAGCCTTCTGATAGTAGCAAAATATTGATGGACAGCAAGGAAAAGTAAAAGAGCAAACAGAATTTCAACATTTGGAAGAGGAGGAAACGGGCTTGTGGAGCATGGATTTTGATGGCGTAGTAGGAAGGGAAGGTGCTGGAATTGGCATTTGGATACGCAGCCCTATTTTCTCCCCAAATAAAGTCCCAAGTAAATGTAAAGGTTTGTTCATATAAATTAGATTTTGACTGTTCAAATAAAGAAGATGACTATGAAGCTTTAATTGTTGGTTTGAAAATTCTTAGAAAGTTAAATTCTAAAAGAATTTCAGTATATGGTGACTCCAAGTTAGTTATCAAGCAAGTGAAAGGGGAATACCAAGCTCAGCATCCTCGAATGTGGGCTTACAGCAATGCAGTATTATATATCTTGAGATTGTTTCCAGATTACACTTTTACAAGTGTCCCTCATCTTCAGAATGTTATTGCAAATTCACTTGCAACAGCAACAAGTAATTTGAAAATTCCGATGAATTCAAACAATAAGTTTGAAATTCATGTGAAACATCGCATGGTTGTCCCTAATAATCAAAGGTATTGGCAAGTGTTTCAAGATGATAAAGAGATCGAATAATTTCTGCAAAATGAAGGTAAATTCAAAGACACTTCTATCGATGGTGAGCATGATGATGGTGAAGCAGATATGGAAGTCAATCAGATGGAAGTTTTGCAGCTGAAGGAAAATGTCATTCCTGAAGGTCTAATACCTTTAGAGGAGTTGTTTGATCAAGATGATGTAGCCCAAAAACAGAGTTTGCTACCAACCGAGAAAGGAGTTGAGGATGTGAACATTGGATCAACAGAAAATCCTAGAATGATGAAGTTATCAAAGGCGTTGCCTCCATAGGTAAAAGCAAAGTATATCATCTTATTATCTTCATTTAGTAATATATTTGCATGAGACTATTCATATTTGAAGGCATATGATACAAGGATAATTCAGCATATAATTCCGATCAAGCCAAAGCAAAAGCCATTTCGATAGAAGCTAAGAAGAATAAATCCAAAGCTGCTGCCCTCAATAGAGAAGGAAATGAATTGGTTGTATAAAGCTGGTATAATCGTCCCCATAAGATTTTCAAATTGGATTTCAAATTTGGTGCCTGTGCGTAAGAAAACAGGTGAGATTCGATTATGTATTGATTTCAAAAATCTGAATAAAGTATCTTTGAAAGATAACTATCCATTGCCCAAGATGGATCACATACTTCAAAGAGTAGTTGGAGCATTTTACATGTCACTACTTGATGGGTATTCGGGTTATCACCAAATTCTAGTCCATGAGGATGACAGAGATAAAACAATGTTCACCACTCCATGGGGAACTTTTCATTATGCCAAGATGCCTTTCGGATTGAAGAATGCTAGTGCGACCTTTTAGCAGGCAATGGATATTGCATTTTCTAATGAAAAAGATGTCTTTTTAGTTGTTTTTCTTGATGATTTGACAGTTTTCTCTAATTCAAATGAATAGCACCTTTATCATTTGAAGATTGTATTTCAGCAGTGTAGGAAGTATGGTATATCTCTCAATCCAAAGAAGAGTCTATTTTCCATGGATGAAAGCAAGCTTCTCGGTCATATTATATTAAAAGAGGGCATCCGCATTGATCTAGCTCGAGTGGAAGCCATTCAGAAGATTGATTTTCCATGAAGTAAAAATGAGATCCAATCATTCAACGGTAAGATGAATTTCTTACGTCGCTTTGTGCCCAATCTTGCAGAACATTTAAGGGAAATCATAAACATGCTAAAGAAAGATAGTATAGTGAAGTGGACTGAGGAAGCAATTAATTCTTTCAATTTGGTGAAATTGGCTCTTTCTTCAACTCCAATTTTGATCAGCCTGGATTATACTCAAGATTTCATTTTGTTTTCATTTGCCTCGGATCATACTATGGCAGCGGTCTTGATGCAAAAAAGAGACCAGCTCGAGAAACCAATTGCATTTTTTAGCAAAACCATAAGGGATGTAGCTTTAAAGTATAATATTATTGAAAAGCAAGCTTTTTCTTTGGTAAAGGCATTGAAAGATTTTCGATTCTATATTCTAAATTCTCACATCCTTGCTTATGTCCCTAACGTTGTTGTTAAAAATGTCTTAGTACAAACAGATCTAGAAGGGAGACGAGACAAATGGATCACTGCTTTGTTGGAATATGACGTGGAGATGAAACTAACAAAGCTCATCAAAGGAGAGGGGCTGGCCAAGCTGATGGCTAAGTCAAATTTGCATGCCTTAGACATTAATCTCATTGTTGCTATGTTCGAGGAAGATGAAGAAAGTTCGCCCGCTCAAGTATCAGAAATTTTTCTTCTTTCTCCTTGGTATTCAAACATTATTTATGTGCTCCAAAATTTGTCACCACCACCTGTAATGGCTAAGAACAAAAGTAGGACCCTGAAATTAAAGGTTGCCAAGTTTTGTATCATGAATAATGCACTTTATTGGAAAGATCCCGGTGGTGTCTTGCTCAATTGTTTGGTTGAAGAAGAGGCAAAACAGGTTATGGAAGACTTTCACAAGGGAGATTGTGGAGGTCATCTATTTTGGAAGACAACAGCCAATAAAATTTTGAGGGCAGGATATTATTGGCCAACTCTCTTTGCTGATGTGTACAAAATTGTTACAAGCTGCCACAAATGTCATATTTTTCAAGGTAGGAGAAAATTGCAGACTTTACCACTCAAGCTGATAGAAGTAAGTGCTCCATTTCAGCAGTGGGGTTTGGACTTCATTGGAAAGATCCATCCTACTTCATCAGTGCAACACAAATGGATCCTCATAGCAACAGACTATTTTAATAAATGGATTGAGGCGATTCCCACTAGGCAGGCCACTAGTTCGGTAATCATTTCATTTCTTGAAAAAAATATTTTGTCTCGTTTTGGCTGTCCAAATAAGTTGATCACTGATAATGCAACAACTTTTAAATCTAAAAGAATAATTGACTTTTGAAATAAATATCAAATTACCTTGGGGCACTCAACTACATATTACCTGCAAGGTAATGGATTCACAGAATCCTCAAATAAATCCTTGGTCAATATTATCAAAAAGTTGTTGGAAAAAAACAAGAAGAGTTGGCACAAAAAACTTGTTAATGCACTTTGGGTAGATAGAGTAAGTCAAAAGAAATCTATAGGCATGTCCCCTTTCGAGCTCGTGTATGGTGTTGACACGATATTCCTAACCTCTCTCGTAGTCTTGGTGGTTAAACTCCTATAAGAAGCTGGCAGCAAAGATGATCATTTGCAGCGGAGAATTAATCAAATGATTCATTTGCAACAAACTAGAGAGGAGGTTTTTCAGGACACTTTCAAGCTACAAGAGAGAATCAAGAAGATATATGATTGAAAGGAAAAGGCGGACAAGTTTTAAATAGAGGAGATAGTGTTGAAATGGGATGCGCGAAACGGAGACAAAGGTAAGCATGGCAAGTTTGAGAATCTTTCGAAAGGACCTTTTAGGATTGATGCATATTGGAACCAAAATTATTTCCTCTTGAAAGAAATGAATGGAGAAGACTGTCCAGGTGGGCCGGTCAACAGTCGACTGCTCAAACGGTACTATTTTTGAAATGTTTTCTACTCTCATATGTATCATTGTACATACCAGTTTATTTTATTTCATTGCAAGTGTGTACCATTATCATTCATTCAGTTTGGGTCCCAAGGTGAAGGCTATAAAACTGATGTTTGATTTCAGTTTTGGTTTGGATTGTTTGAGTTAGGTCTTTCAGTCGATTTCAATCTTGAAATTGAGTCAATTTTGAGTCAGATTTCAATCCTGAAATTGAGTCAAGGGATTGGTTTTGGTTTGTCGAAGTTATTGACACCATAGCCCAATGGACGAAGGCACTACTTGCTCTCCCAGAGATATGTAGTTCTTGGCACCTCCAAGGAGCTACCATCCTGTTGGCTAGTTGAATTGTTTATGAATTAAACATTCAAGTACCACATTAATTATCGACCAGGGAAAGTCTTTTTATTTCAAAGGCACTGCGTACTGTATGTACTTAGAGTCTAAAAGCATCGAAAGTTGTAGTATACGTAATTCTTACGCTATGTTATTACAGTACTCGTTAAAATGAAAGCAATTAATTAAATCTACAAATCTAAAAAGCAAAATAATGGACGCTCTGTTGGCAGAGGATCAGGACCCTATCTTCCAGATGGGGACGTTCAGCACCTACCCCTGTAATCAGAATTACTAATGCACACTGCACTCTCATTCACCGGTGAGAAACAAAACTCAAAGATTAATGAAACAAAGTACTAGTAAAACAGAGAATACCAGAGGTAATGCTACCAAATCCACACAGAGTGTTGAAAAGATATTGATGCACACTTACACACTTGACAAGAAAGTAAATGGGTGAATCTTGTGAAGAAGGTGGGCCCAGTCCTTCTCACAAGATTCCCCGGGGAAACGAAGACGAGATTAAGTGCTCAAAACAGTTTTATATTCATCTGCCAGAAAGGATCAAATATGATAGAGTTCAGCCTTGCTGATGTTCTTAAAATCTCAGTTACAGACTGATCATAAACATCAACCTCTCTGTTTCATGTAGATGTCTCCTCTTTATAGAGGAGACATCTATTACAATAGAATATTACAACCTATTCAGTTAACCTGTTTTGTCAAAAATAAGCAATTCAGAGTGCTGTTACAACAGTATGATGATACATCCTTTTCTTAAGCTTTAGCTGTTGGCGGGTAACTGATTTTGACTGTCTTCTCGGGATCTTCATATTCCTTCGCCATTTCCCCATGCTGTTCATGCTGTCTGTGTTCTTTTTCTTTAGACTTCCGCTTGATTATGCCACGTCACAACTTTCTAGATGGCTGCCATTTGTTGTCCATGGCTGTTACAAAATAGCTTGCTTTAGGTAATTGTTGTTGTTGGTGTTGCAGCAACTGCGTAGTTGTTGTTTCTGGTGTTGCAGCAACTGCGTAGTTGCTGTTTTCGGTGTTACAGCAACTGTTCATTATAACTCCTGCAAGCGTAAGACGATTATTGACAGTTTAGTCAGTGTTTCCAAGGATAAGTATAAAGATATTCACGAATATGAAATAAACAATTAAACATAGACATGCGGAAGGTTACTTCATACCTTGGGATTAATAAGTCATTGTAAAATAAAAGCTTTCACTTATGACTGAAAAAAGGGTAATTATATGGCAAAAGATAAGGTCAAAAATAGGTCAATTGTGAGTCCCAACATCCCCCCCAACTGAAGAGATTGCATGTCCTCATGCAATGTCTAATCTGAGTCTGAGTCGGAAAACTGGGACGAACAATGAAGATTACTAAGACAATAGCTGTAGGGAGGAACATCAAACTTGTCTCTGAAACCACGAACAGTTCGCATCTGTTTCCATACTGCTACCTCTTCTCTGTTAGAAAGTCCAAACTGACCCTTATACTGATCACCCGGCAACCATAAAAGTGGGAACCTGAATTTGTAGCCTATCCAGTTCTCTGCACAAATTTTCATGCTTTCAACATACCGAGGTACCCTTGATAAAGCTACTTGCAGATTTGATGGGTTACACGGGTGATATTCTTTCCTTTCTGCGGGGCAGTTATCCCAAAATAGTTTATTTGCTTCCACCGCCAATGATGCTTTGGTTTTTATATACTGCTAACAGTGTGCTAGGACCTCTGTTCGCAGTTTCATAATATGATCCTTCATCTTATCATCGTGTATCATTTTTAAATGCTGCAAAATGAAAATGGCGGCGTTCTGTGGTTCCGCCCGAATCCACAAAAGACAATTTTGCTCATTCTGGAGGCCTGAGACATAGGCATTTTTCCAGGTGAGCTGGTTTGCCAGGAAGGAAATGAAAGCTCTCAATTGTATGTCGCCTACTACGGGTGTCATATTAATGTTCCTTTCTTTAGACACCGCTTCATTGTGGAGGTATAATTCACATAGCAAGTTTTGGTCACTTTTGGGTGCTTCTGCAAAAGTTTTCAGAAACTTATCTGCTGTGACCACTTGATAAGGCCTCCCTTCCTTGATGGCCTTCAACTGAATAAATGCAAGCCTTTCCCTTAAGAATGTGGCATAGTTGAAGGAGGGTTTCCTTGCGGCGAACATCCTTTGGCACAGCTCGAACATCAGGGTCATCCTGTGTTTTAGTTCCTTAATTTCTTTATACTGGGCCCTGCACTGTTCCAGTGCTTCCCAGTTCCCATAGGCATGATCAAACTAGGTCCCTTTCTGTTGTTCGAATGCTTTCCCTTGAGATTGATGGTATTCTCTCCACCATATGCGTTTCGATTCCAGAAAACTTTCTGTTTCTACACATGCATCTTTAACAGTGGGAGGCTCTGTTTGCATGCAGGCATCAACCGAAATTGTCTGTTCTGTTAAAGTGAGCTGAGATAATCCAGCATATTTTTCTTCTTCTGCTCCTTGCTTCACTTCTTCCTTGTTCTCTTCTGAGACTGTTTGCTCTTTTTCCATAGTTGTCTGGGTAGGCCGGGGTGAATCTGTCTTTCCTTCCATAATAATCTGGGTAGGCCGGGATGAATCTGTATCTTCTTCCTTTTTCTCCTGCATAACATCGGGAAGCTCCTCTGTTTGTTCTTGTGCAGCCTCTGAGGAACTTACTGGTTCTTGTGTAGCGGTAAGTTCTTGATCTTGTACAGCTTCAGGTGGACTTACTGGTTCTTGTGTAGCAGTAAGTTCTTGATCTTGTACAGCTTCAGGTGGACTTACTGGTTCTTGTGTAGCAGTAAGTTCCTGTTGCTGTTCTTGCATGTTTTCTAGATGACCTGTTGGTTCTTGTGTATCAACGGGTCTCACCGACTGCATTTCTCCCGAAGCTGGTTCTTCTTTCTGCACTTCCTGTGAAACTCTTGTTGGTTCTTGTGTAACAACATGGTTCTCTTTCTGCACTTCCTCTGAAACAGGTTCGTCCATCTACACATTCTCAGGGTTTTCTGACTGTACTTTTTCTGAAGCTCCTGTTGGTTCTTGTGTGTCAACAGGGCTTGCTGACTGCACTTTTTCTACAGATCCTGTTGGTTCTTGTGTAGCAACAGGGTTCTCTTTCTGCACGTCCTCTGGAACAGGTTCCTGCACTAACCTATACCCTGCCTAGGCATATATCTCACCACAACTTGTACACAGATATTCAATATCTTTGCTTTTCGCTGCTGCCGAGGCTGCTCTTGCTAAAATGTGCAGACTGAATTCTGTTTGATAAGCTTCCTTGATTCTTATTATCTCTTCCTGGTAATCGTGAATCTGGGCTTTCAGAAACTCAATTTCTTCTTGCAGGGCAGGTATAGTAGGCTGATCCTGTGAGAGAGTAGATTTGAGTGGAGGCAGAGGCTCTGCTACGTCAATTTGGTCAATATTTCCACAGGTGGTTCTTGTGTGTCACCTGGGGTAGTGGCTGGTTCTTGTGTTGCAGCCACTTGCTCACTATCATTCTGGGTGTCGGCAGCTGGTTCTTGTGTATCAGCTGTCTTAAGATATGATGCCACGAAGCTATGAACGCTTTGCATCTCAGCCTTTGTGGGTGAGGGAGAAGGGTCTCGGGAAGTGGCCAGAGGATGGTGGGCTGGAGGGCTCAAGGGATCCAACTACTGCCGATTTTCGTTTTGGTAAAAAGGCAGGGACTTGAGATATTTTTCTCTTCCTGCTGGCTCTTGTGACTGGAACAGTAGTCGGGGTGGTGGGTGCTTTGGTTGAAACCCTCGTTCTTTTTCTTTTTACTGGGGTTTTATTTGGCTGTTGCATTCTTCGTTTAAGCTGCGTAATTGGGATATTATCTTCAGAATCATCAGTGGAGATA
>APFE031253514.1:7291-20941 GCA_000404065.3 Pinus taeda | reverse complement strand
TTTCATCTATCTTTCAAAGTGTCCTGAAGATGGACCCCCGTTGGGGTTCGAAACGTCGGCAGAATGAAGTTAAAACTGTGGATAATCCGGAACATGAAGCTACAAGAAGTATTTTGTTGGAGAATTGGTGTTCCAAGAAAGAAACAAAAATTTTCTTTGGTAATGTTTCGTGCCTCCACATACATTCCCGCAAAATAAATATTAATGAATTAATTACCAATTTTTGCATAAACAAGGCATCGTTTGAATGCTTAATAACATTTACTTTGAAACATTGTGTAATGTTCACTGGTTCATTCAATGGATACTATTCATTCTAACATATTGAAACAATATGCAGAGGAGGGATATGTGTGGGATAAACTTTATTTACCCACATTCATATCTCTACACAGGCTCTCCCTCTCTTCTACACGTTGTAAAATTCCAACTTTCGCGGTATTTAGCACACATATTTAGCAGGAGGCACGGTGCATTGGGGAGGCCCGACACACTGGGAGCGAACGCACAGTGCATTTTTACACGGGCGTGGCACATTGGGTAGGCGCGGTGCATATAGTTAAAGGCCCAAAACTGCTAATCTTTGCTCCAAATTACCAAGAAATCGCACGGATTTGCCAGGTAGAGCCTCCATCATTGCATTTCATTCAAGTTTTTGCTATGATATGGTGATTGATGAATGGTGATTGTCTAAACACATAATCAAACCCTACCACGTTAAAGCTCTCACATAAAAATCGTTGCCTAGGGTTTTAACACCTATTTGCCACCAAGTTTATCCTCTTTCCATCATTCTCTTTTCTCCCTATTCCATTTTTCCCTGATTTCATTGTTCCCTACCCCCTAAAATCACTAAACCCCTATCCCAAATTCCCTTTCCCAAATTTCCAAATGTAAAACCCTAAACCCTAAAACTATATAAAAATTCCCAACCCTATACAAAATTCCCAAACCCTCCTATATTTCCCTAACCAAATCTATCCCAATAGTCCCTAATCCCTCATTATTTTCCTCTCTCCTAACAGTCCCTTGTTTCACTTTTTCCCCTTGGTGGCAGAGGTCAACCACATCACTAAAGGGCAATCCAACACAGTTTTATACACCAACATCTATTTCTCCAAGGAAATTTGTATAGCCACAGTTATGTCATCCGGTCATTCATCTGATTATGAAGTGGAGACCCAAAGTGACTCACCCATGGAGGGACATGCATCCTGGAGGCCTCATAAAGGTGGCAGTCATATTAGAGAAGAACCAACCACCCTTACTGAATTGCAGGGCTGTCCTCTTGCCATCTCTTGTTTCCAGTTTCAATCATGTTATGAGTTTTGTGAGAAGGTTGCTAATGTTCAATTTCATCATGAGTTGGCTCGCTTGTTTGTACTGCATTTACATGGTGATCAAGTTACTTTGGTTGGTGTCACCTTCGCACTTACACCAGAATATATCTCACTAGCAACCGGCATACCTAACACTGGAGATCCATGGAACAAGAGGCAGAAGATTGATCGGCAACATTATGAGCCATATATTAAACCCAGTTTCATGAGGTAGCTCAAGAGAGTGTTCCTTTCCGATATCTCAAAGATGAATATGCTCCACTAATGAAATTAATCATGAAGTATTTCAGTTGTGAAGGTCGTTTCTCCCGATTATATGCTTATCACATCAGGGTGCTCATGCATTTCACCTGGGTACGGATGATGAACATTCCTTATTTCATATGTCGAAACATAGAAAGGATGACCATCCTTGTGCAGCATAAGACCCCTCAGCAGCAGTTCAACAGTATTTGCCATTTTGCTCTCATCAAAATTTTGGTGGTTCATCAGCTTGGATTACAGGGCATCACTTGGGATGATTTCATCTCTCGTGAGTTTTTCAGAGTTTCACAGGGACCTCCAAAGGCTGGGCATGAGACAGGTGGACCTTCTCATCAACATGAAGGCCATGATCCACACACTACTACTATACCGGTTTTCATTACTTATCAGAAGGGCACCAGGCAGTTGTTCGCGGCAACAAAGCAAGTGTTATCTCCACCCATTGTGGAAGGGGCCTCGCTTCCGACATCAGCACCACAGGTACAGGACAGAGGCAAGAGGCCAATGCAGGACGAGGGGCCTTTAGGTGAGCGGGACTTTATTCTTGTTCAGGATGATGATACAAACATGGGCCCGCAAAGTGCACATCTTAGAGAGATAATCCAAGAGCAGCAGACAGAGATCAAAGCCTTGTCCCTCAACTTGGAGAGGGCTAAGTGGACTATGAAATACTTGGAGAAGAGGAATAAACAGCTTGAAGATTAGCAAGCAATCATGCAGTTACAAAACATCTGGGAGAATCGTCAACCTGCCCAAAGGAGGAGGATTGAATTCACTTCATTGGAGCAAGAGATTAATGATGATCACGAGTCTTGGCTCGAGAGAGTCAACATCCACTTGGAGAGACTGCTGGACAAGGTTGATATGGACAAATCATTGTTGAGACACATGGCTTTCCACTACATGGCACAGAACAAGGTTTGCAAGGCACGAATAAGGAATCTAAAGGCAAAATTGAAGAAGGCAACAAAGAAGCAAAAGAGGCAAAAGGAGCATTATTGTCTTCAGATATTGTCTGAAGCCTTTTTAACCCATCATGAAACTTGATAGAGAAGGTCCAACCCAAATTTCAAGAAATTTGGAGCAATTTTTTGCATTTTGGAAATTTTTGCACTAAAAAACAGGTTTTGCCTCCCTATGTGTCGCGCCACGTGGCGCTCGCTTTTGCTAGAGGGCTCCAAATTTCAAAATCTTTACATTTTTGGATTTGGCATGAAAAATTATGATTGATGGTGCATGGCCAAGAAATTTGGGCAAGTTTTGAGTCCTCAAGAGGTCTAAAACACTCAAACAAATGACCTCTCTGTCCCAATTTTGACACACAGGAAGCAGTCCTGGGAGATTTGATTTTTGGAGGGGTAAATGGACACCAAATTGAAAACGTATACTTGGGTTGGGAGGTAGACAGGTAGGGCTTTCCAATGAGATATCATGAGTTCAATTTGGACTCAGGGAAGGGCCTCAAGTTCAGCTCCAAAGTGGCGCCACGCATAGAGAATCAGGGGCGGCGCATAGAGGATTTTTGGCTTATTTTTCATTGTACAGCTCAGAAATTTGGCCAGTTTTGACTAGTTTTACTTTTTGATGTAACTATTGATCTATCTTGATGTAACTTGATGACTATGATGTTATTGTGGCTCATATTTACTTGTTCTAGAGGATTCATTCACTAAAAAGTAAAAATTAAATGAATGAATCAGTTTCCTTCCATATAGAGGCAAGTTGTTTGATTGCCTAGATTTCAGAGCTTTGTTTAGAATTCGTTGAAATATCTCCTAGAATGATGAGTTCGACCCCTAGAGGCATGGGAGTGGGTTAGGATGGTCTATATCATGTATTTTCTGAGTCATTTTCAGGTTTGGACACTTGGGATTGCTTGGCACATCATTGTACATTCTATCTCTACATTTTTGGCTAAGGAAAGACCATGGTTTTGCAGCACTTGTTGGGATCCATGTGGCTTTGTGTTTTGATGATGTTTTTCTCTATGTAATTGTAAGTTCACTGATGTTTATGTGTATCATTTTCCCTTCTCTTTTCTTATGAAATTAAACAAATGAGTGATTAAGGTAAAATCCATTGGAATGCTATGCTCTTCCTTGAAATTTTGTTTAATTTTACATGTTTTCATCTGTTTGAGGAGGACTCTTGAGACTCTCTTGCCCTCCTTGGCTCCTCACTGGTCTGATCCATCCATTCATTCAAATCTAAAGCATCAAAATGATTGCCTTCCTTGCCCCAATCAGAACTCTGCAAAAACTAGGCCTCATCCCCGGACCAAATTTTCCTTTCCCTTTTTCCAACACAAAACCCCCAAAAAACTCAAATTAAATCCTTGCACTTCATACCTAGCCTAAGATTAGTAGCTATATCAGTCATCTCAAGCCCCATTGATTATCCTTTGCTGAGATTGACCCGGAGAGAGCCCTCTCCTGTCCTCGTAGGGCTAGCTACGAGGCTGAGCGTGGTTTGATGTGGACCTAGAAACTTACCTTTTCAGCCTGAGGTAAATTTAGGCTCTAACAGTACATTAAAAAATAATTAAGGCTTAGTAGTATTATTAAAAAAGACTCTCTTACTATTAATAAATATGTATTCTCGACATTTGTTCAGTAAATCAACACATAATCATGACATCGTTCAAGTGATTAACAACATTTACTCTTTGCATATTGAAACAATGTGTGGAAGAGAGCTATGTGAGCAGAAAATTTTATTCCCCCCACATCCGCACATCCACACATATTCCCCCTCCATACACTTTTTCTACACATTGAAAATTGTTAATTTCCACATTAATTGATACACATATTTTCTCATTGCACAACTTTTTGATGAAATGTCACATAAAATCAATCAACTTCCCACACCGCACACTAACACATATCAAAAAATTAATTAAGGCTTAATGTTATGATTGGTAAAACAAATTTAGCAATTACTTTATCTCCGCACAGAGTCACATGCCTTGATTCTTCCATAACACAAGTAATGAGGTCCTCCAATTATATAATTGGTGAATTGTAGTGCTATGTATATGTTTCATGTATATAACTCATAATATGCATTAATTTTTTCCAACATATAGAATATTATGAGTTTTTGTGAATATCAGGTTTTTATTTGTGCAAAAATTACATTGTTGAGAACAACTTGGCAAAATCTTACCGGCCTTAGTCTTACTAGATTTATTGGCAAGTAAGTAAACATCACAAATTATGAAAAATTACTTCACTACCCAAAAATGAAAAGAAACATAGATCCAAGAAACTTTTAGGATCAATACACAACTAGGAGCCATTAACTATGAGGGGTAGTTACCAGATAGGATTCTATGGTCCTAAACTAGGTGACAAAGGAGGCTTAAGCACAATGTACATGTTTCTCCATGTAAGCCAATATTCCTTCAAAGTGATCGATATTTTCCTGTAGAAACCCCTAACCTCTTTGGAGATTCACTAATTTCTCATGCATCTGCTACTGGTTGCATTGGAGATCATTCATGAATGAGATGATCATACTCTAGTCATCATGTTTGTCTCTTATGAGTTGTTCCAGTATTAAGATATCCAATCTTAATTCAAACTGTTGATTAGATGTAGGGTCATTAAAATTAGTTCTATTGAAAAGACTGGGATCTATAGTTTCACCCTAACCAATGCTCTCTAGGTGATGTTGGCTTGACTCCCCTCGTTCACAAACCCCATTCCTTACTCTTCCTCACTAGTGTGGCATCTTGAATTTGACTAGAAAACAAAAAAGACTCTAATACAAGAACATTGTGGAGGGGATAAACTAACAATTTTTTTTACATTAAACAGAACACCAACCCAACCGAAAATAACAAAAACCCACCTAATCTTCCACTGCAATGAACTAGGACATAGTCCCAAAAGAAACTATCTAAATGAATAGTCACAGACTGCAAAAGAAAAATTACATAACCCCCAAGAAGGCAGTCAAAATGGATATACACAACCATAAATTCAGTCTCCTAGAACGTCCTACTTAGTCTTGATTTTAAAAATCCAAACAAAAAAATAAATACGCAAATAATTATACCACCCAATAATAACAAAAAATAGTCAAACAACGCAATTAAAAGAAACAAAGTACAGAAAGTGATCAAATGAAACTGGAGCATAGAAGTGTTCCACCTTACCTCATTATCGAGTTGGGAATCTGAAAGAGGTTCATTGCACAGTTCTCGGCATGCCCTCCAACGAACAACAAAATATCATTTTGTCATACTTACGGAATAACTAACGTTTAATTCCCATGGGTAACATGTATCTATATACCTCTTTTTAATCCATTGGCTATAAACTAGGTTAATGTAGATTTCTACTGATTTAGTCATTTCCTTACTCTTAGCATAAAAGCTTAGTTTTCCCAAATTTTCGTATACCAAAAAAAATTTCCCTAATTTAATTTGTGTATTTCTCAAAGGTTGCAAAACAATTTTAAAATAGGGAAAAAAAAATAATTATGTGATTAGTAGCTCTAGAGACTCTGATAATGGCTATAATGATTATCATGATTGTTTTGCAAATATTCTCGATTTAATGAATGTTTGCAATAACATAACTAATTTTCTATATATTAGTTTTCCACTTCCAAGAATGAATATGCGTGATAAATCTACATGCTCTACTAGTTGCATTTCTTTTAGTAGTTACTAAAATAATTGCAACTAAAAAGCACATTTAATTCATATTTCTATAATAATTTCAAATTTAAATATTGACATAAATACATATCGCAAAATCAACAAACAGTAACTAGATTACATGTAATCAAAACAAAGGGTATAATTCATAAAATTTTGACAAATTACAGCTGATGCTTTATTACATTCAATGTCATATTGTATACGTAGTCAATGTAGCATATAGAAATATACCCACATGACTTCTAAGGTATTTCTCTTAAAGCGATCATCGTGATTACATTGCTTTGAAAACCTCTCTTCATGTGTAAGTAACCTAAGTAAACACAAATATTAGATTGATTCCTTACACATAATTACGGATTTTTCCCAAGAAATCCTAGAGATGCCAACCCATTTTCTAATTTGTTTCCTTCAATGGCTACTATCTTCGAGTATTGAATAAACTAAAATAGGAATCAATTACCTCTTTGTGTATTTCATTATAGAGGTCTCTCAAAATCACATATACATTTGTTGCCACTCTACTATGCTATGAAATAGTCTTAGATAAAAAAAATCCACTCTTGTTTGATATTACACAATCACATATACATTTTATACCTCTCTTCTTTGTTGTTACTTCTTGTCATTTAGCATTGTTGTCATAGAGTCACATATACATTTGCTACCACTCGACTCTCTAGTTACTCACATTCATTCAACATTGCTATCACACAGTCACATATACATTTGTTTCCAATCTGTTTTGTTGTTACCTATTGTCATTCATCATTGTTGTCACACAATCACATACACATTTGTTGCCACACTGATTTGTTGTTACTGGTTATCATTCAACAATGTTGTCACACAATCACATATACATTTGTTGTCACTCTGCTTTGTTGTTTCTTGTTGTAATTCAACATTGTTTTCACATAGTCACACTCACTCTTGCTATCCTATAGTATTTAGTATTCATGCTCACTTCCTCCTCATACTTAACGTCATAACACTCACACTTGTTGTCCCTCTTACATTTCCATAGTAATTCCTACAATAGTCTAGGTCGATTTACATGACCATCTATTTATAATTTCCTTTTTCTCAAATTTAAATCAATCCCTGTTTTGTGCCCATGTTATGGGCATTGAGGCCAACAATAAGGTAAATATTATTTCCCCCCTTTCACATGAGCATAGGGAAAAACATAAGTTAACAATACTGAATAGGAGTAAAGATGATGACTACAACTCCAAACTGGTGTTGCAACACCAACTACAAATCAACACTTCTATTGCAACTCCAAACATTGCAACTTCACACACATGTGTTGCAACTCCCTTTGTTGAAACTCCTATTTTTGCAACTCTGACCCTAGTTATTGTTGCTGCAACTCTAGCACCTCCATTCGTGATGATGATTATGTTGTGACATGCCCTGGGAATATTGAAGCTATTGAAACTCTCAAACTTCCATTTCATTGTTATTGTTAAATTCAGTCATGTTGCAATGCTTGTTGCTACAACTTCAAACCATTCTTGCCATCACAATCACACATCTACTCACAAAATCATCATTACTATCAAGAAGATTATCATTCTTTCTATCAATATCACTACATTGATAACCGACTCCACTTGTTTCATTATACATCTTTGTTAATTGTTCAATTGAAGCAGTTTAGATAGCACCTTGCTTCCTAGTTCAAAATTCTCTTCACTAGCATTTTTCCTGGCATGTTTAATATCTTTTCTAAGTTGTATTTCCATCAAATAATTCTATATGGTTCTACTTCTAATGTGGCCTCCCCATTTCCAACCCTTGGAAAGTCATAGAGGCACAACAACCTTCCACTTGTCCATCTTTCCAACAACAAGTTCTAAGCTTCTAGACTTTGAATTTCTCTATATTTCCTGAGTTTCTTTCCCCTCTTGGCCCTAACCACTGGAATTCCTGAGTGTGGTGGTCCATTTTTCATGATTTTCATTCATCTATTAAGGTTTCTTAGACTCTCTGAAAACATTGAATAGTTATAATGCAAGATTAAATATGCTAGGACTATATGGGAGTTAATTGTTGGTCTTTCTACATCGATTCCCTCTATTTTTTTAAATGTACCTGAGAAAACCCAGTACTTACAATGATACTAATGCTGATATTGAGCTTCAATTATTGGCTTGATGGTAGAATAACTACTTCTTTCTCGAATTTCTTCCATAGTGGGAAACCCAGAAACTTGCATTTCTTCAAACTTTTGCCAAAAGAGATTTATTCTCAACTCCACATCTCTATTTACATGTAACACTCTAATTGTTTCATTTTTTTTACATGACTTTGCATCTCTATTTATAGGTAGCACTGTACGTCAAATCAACATCAATGACCACAATTCCTTTGACATCAATTTCAATGCTTGTTCAGCACAAGTTATACATCATCATGTTGGATCTCATAAGAAAATATTGGTCTACATTGACCTACATAAATGACCATAATTCCTTTGACATCAATGACAACACATTTTCAACATAGAGTCCCTTCTCCACATTACAACATGTTTTTGTAAGAAAAATTCACAATGTTTTAGAAAAAGCCATAAGGACTAGTAAGCCATTTGAAATCACAAGCCCAACCACATTTTTGGAAGCCTACTATGTATATATGAATGAGGATAATAACCTCCTCTGTGATATTTATTAGCATGACATTCTATTAGTTCGTGATCCCTTTTGGAACCCTAATCAATTTATGGGGGATGTACAACTAAGAGTATTTGTGTCTAACCTTAGTAGCCATGTTGCTTGGGCATTAACTAAAGGGATTGCACAAAATAATTTTTCCAGTATTCTTTGGGTTAGGGGAGAGTACGAGATGCCCTTAGAAGTCCTTAACATTCACTAGCAATGGATTTTCTCCCCTCGACATGCAAAATTCATAGCTAAGCATAGAAAGGAAACATTCACACATTGTATGGCATATATTGAGATAATAGAGAAATCAACCATGGAAGGAAGGGAAAGAAGGTGGAAGAAAGCCAAGGAAGGCATACAAAGAAAATAACCTTTCAATCTCAAGAATATGAAGATATCATTAGAAAGAGTGCACAAATACACTAAATGCACGGATAACTATGGAAACAATTGGATTGGGTTGAAATTTCATTATCTAATAATCTAACTTCCAACCAAAGAATAGATGAAGGATTATAAGTTCACCAAAAGGGATGAATTGGCTCATTGGAGGGAAATCTAGGAAAGAGGAGGATATTTTCATGTCGATGAGGCAGGATAGGTTGATTACAACCTTATTAACATCCACGGGACCCTCACCTTCTTAGATTTACACTCGTTTTTGGTTGCACGAGGACATGAAATGTGTTTAGTTAGCCAGAGATAATAGGTGCCCAAATTGGCATATTTTTAGCACCCATCTACTACCGTTTTTCCCACCATTTTCCCACTTTCCATCCTTTCTTATTATCTTTTCCAACCATATTCATACATTTTTGGTCAAGGTATGAATATCCTTATATATTCCCTTTTAATGCTTATTCTTATGCATATTTTGAGAAATTATGTCCTTTCTATACTAACAATGGCATATAGTATACAAGATTGCACATGTACTACTTAGCATAGGTGTCTCAATAGTGGTTATAACTCCCGATAAGTCCTACAACTCCTTATAGGTGTTGCATCTCTCTCTGCTTAAACAAATTTCAATGGCTGCAGCTCCAAGATGTAACCATATTTTCTACAACTCTTCGCTACTACTGCAAGTTCAACATGCAACTGCAAAGAGTTGCAACTCCATATTTCTATTACTATGGTTGCAACTTTCCGTTATCGAAATTATATTTAAACTTCTTGCATGACAAAATCTATCACAATAAAATCGTATCGCATCTAAGATACTGTTAAAAATAAAAAGTTTTTATTTTTAATAGTTTATATTAAAATTTCTTCGGCATCCCAGTAATTTATTATAATTATGCGAAAAGATGAACGGTTTTAAAAGGTCATCAAAACACCAATCGCCAAATTTTGATGGATTCAGGTACCCAAATAGATTTTATTGTCCTCATAATAATACTACTGAAAATACATTTTGGCAGTACATTTTTGCAGTTCGCGGACTGCTCGATAATTTGTTGCGGGATTCAATAAGTTGTCCGGAAGGGCTTGTACGCTTTTAAAGCTTTAACAACACCCACTGTGGATCCAGTGGCAGCCCCAATGGAAACAGCGAGGCAGACTACACTCAATATTTGCATAGCAACCCACCTAGAAGACCACCGCCGTATCTTATTCTGTGCTATGTACATCGCCACTGGAAAGTATACTGTCAATGGCCAGAACGCCACTGCGCCCAGAAGCCCCACAACATTGTTAAAGAATGGGAGCAGCATGGAAATTAATGTGGTGGTCACAACAAAGGCTGTCCTCCACACCAGCCTGAACATATTCACCTTATAATAAGCCCTTGGATACAAAGGTATTGGCACCATGTAGTGATGGTTGATGAAGTCACTGTCTTGCCAAGTTTTGCTGGCCCAGCTTTCAATAAACGCAAACAATGGTTGGCAGTAAACCTACAAAGGCAAATAGTACAATATGTCAATATTTGACATGATAAACACTGATTCAAGTTCAGCAGATGCAATATGATCAAATTCTGCTTGTATTAAAATTTGATTATAACTTATGTGCTGGGAAGCAATTTTAAATTCATTGGCCAAAAACATTAAAATTATTGTTGGGATTGCTACCTTAAATAATTTGATGTTTTGGCTACTGGTTAAGATGGATTTGCGGAAAGTTTTAGGGCAACTTAAATGATATACTTTGTGAAAATGAAATATGATGCACTAAAAAATTCTAGGTTAAATCCCAGAGTATGTAGAAGGGGCATTGCCAGGCATCCATGGAGTTACAACATTAGTGGTACCCAGTTAGTAATATTTTAGAATATCTATGGAAAAACATTAAATTAAGCTGAGATGAGATAAATTAGGTGTCACATCATGTGAGTACGAAACTGACTCAATTACCAAATAACAGTGAAGTGGATCAGCTGACCGCTAATGCTTATACTTACTTGATATGCACCGACCAAGTGGGTGACAATGGCAGCGTTGGCAATGTCAATCAACCAAAAGGGATTGTAAAAGCCAAAGCCTGTCAACAGGTTGCCTGGTGCGTTGTGCCCAAAAGCTGCGTAGCCCATGCAACCACACAGCATGTAGAACACCGTTGTGGTCAGCACGCCCACTAGGGTTGCTTTCTTCATCGTCTTGTTCTCTGCTGGAGGCGATTTTATTGTGTCCTGCGGGTCATTTCAATTGAGTTAGCTCCTCAAATTTGTGGCCATGAAGCCAATGATGTAAATTTACAGGGGCTATGGTGATATTATATATGTAAACAGTACCTGAATTTCTATGAGAATCATGGAATAGGAGTAAGCAAATGCAATGTTCCCCAGAGCTTGGAGCGTATTCCATGTTGTGTCAGCTTTAGTTACTGTACCAATGGCGGCTCCTGTGAGGCTCCCCCTAAAGTGCCCCACCTCTGAAACACATCCAGAGTCACGTATTGCAAGAAAGATCAGAAAACTGTGACATACCATGAAATTTGAAATGTGTGTGTCGCGAACATCACAGTGGAAAGCAGTGATGAGTGAGTGGGTGAAAGTTAAAATAATTATCAATTGACGGACAGACCTGCTACTTTGGCGATACCGAGGCCAAGTCCGATGGTAGAATAGGTGAATGACATGACTGCAGCAAGTATAGAGAGCCACCATATTTGGTCAAAGTCGGGTATCTGAGAAAGTAGAATCTCTACTACTCCAAAGGCTATCATATATGGATTGCTGGACACTTGGCATGGGTCATCATGTCCATTAGCGCTGAAGCAATTGGACCTCTGAATTGCGCTGTGACATAAAATTCAGAAACAAATAAGACGAAACTCGTATAATTGGTGAACACAATTATGGGAAAATTTTGTAATCCACCCAGACTGCAACTAACTGACTCACGTCATACTGATGGATGCAGCTATTGTATAGCCAATTGCAGTTCCGAATAGGTTAGCATACTGAGCGAAACCGCATATCCGGGCCTGGAAGCCATCTGATTAGAAACAGTAGGGGGAACAAATCAGAATTCAAAGTATATAAAGAGGCATATTCAACACCAAATTTCAAAGTTTTTTCTTTTATTTGGTTCATTGTAACAATCTAGTACTGTATGTGGTAAAAATTGTGGTAAAAATTATGCGGTTCACTGTACTAATCTACCATTAGCTATGTTAATGTCCATGAACAACATGTACTTTAGAAATTAAAATAGATAATGGCATTACAGAGAAACGATTGTAATGTGGAGAGGAATTAGACAACATAGGACCTGACACCAAGTTTCAAACTTTTATTCACAGGAGGGGGCCTGTAATCATACCTAGATTGGCTCTCACGGCATCAATATAAGTATAATTTCGCTTTCCCGTGACTGGATCCGGAGACCTGTAGCAGTCCGAAAGCAGGCAGGACGTATAATATGTGACAAAGGAGAAGGCAACCATGGCTGCGGGTCCGGCAATCCATCCTAATTGAGCTGTTGCCCATGCCAATGACAGCACTCCAGACCCTATGACTGCTGTGATAATATGCGCACTTGCTGTCCATATTGTGCCTGCATTAAATGAATGCAACACTACATCAGAAGTTGAATCATAATATATATATATATACTGCAAAACCCTGCTTGTAAGATCTTGCAATTGGTGACAAACAATATGCAGAATTAAACAAAGTTGTAATAAATAATACCTTTCCGTTTGATGCGGCCATCGTCGTCAAAGTCCTTGTGACCTGAAGCGTTTTCATTCTCCAGTTGATCAACATCTATCGACACGTCCGCAATATTGCCATGCAATTCTAATTGCAGGTGGAAACAGGAAGCGTCATTCTGAGCCATTGTAACCAACCTGCGCCAGCTTCTGCAACTTAATTCTTGGCCTGTGAGCGGCAGCGGTCTCTCAATATAAGATGCTGGGGGACCTTTCTCGGTTTTGAAAATCTGCCGACTACAATTCTAGGGCGCTCTTAGAAAGCAAAAGCACAGCAAAGAACAAGTAGAACTCCTTACTTAAGACGCCGCGGGACACGGATATTTATAGGTGTATTTCGGTTGAAATATGTTAATTAGGCAAAGACATGCAAAAGAGTAACAGTAGTGTAACTATCACACGTTTTTATATATTGTTTTAGTAACAGTAGTGTAACTATACACGTTTTTATATATTGTTTTGTAAATGCCGTACACGCGCTTTTTCTTCTTCTTCCTCTTCCTCTTTCTATAATAATTCTGTTCCTCTTTCTATAATAATA
>APFE031253513.1:0-37307 GCA_000404065.3 Pinus taeda | reverse complement strand
TAACTCAAAAACAATCCAAATATCTTGTCTTTTTCTTCTTTCTTCGTCCTTCCTTTCTTTGTACCTTTTTCTCTTTTGTGATTGAACTTGCGTGTGTCAAGTGTCTCTCCAAAGTGAGGTCGAAGTCTCTCCTATATACAGGCTTTCTGCTAGGTTGAATTGCACCCTTTAGGACGACTTGTCCTTTTTGCATTATGATGAGGTCTTGGAGGGTCTTTTGTCTCAAACTTTGACTCAAATAATTTTTCTTTACAATATTTAACATGCTGAAGGAGGGTCTTTCATACATGACAATGACTCAATTGACTTGTACACTAAATAACAAGCCCTAGAAGCTCTCAATGGGAGCTTGACCTATAAAATAAATTTCTCTTGAGCATGAAACCCATGCCTCAATGACAACAAGAATAAATTTATTTTTCTCTTTACATTAAATACATGAAATCATGATTACATATGTCATTATGAAGACCCGACCTAGTTACATATTTCATCATCATCTTCATTTGTTCCACAACTTCGACAACTTGAGTCACCATCTTCTTCAGTGCCACAACGTGGAGGCTCACGTAGTGTTTGTGGTGGAAGGAGGAGAGATTAGTAGATATATTCACAGTTTACTTTTGTCATAGATTAGACTTGTGAATTTGAACTTTTATGTCTTATTCTTCCTAGTTCAGTGTGTACTTAGTGGTGGCTAGGTGGCCTATTTTATGAACATTATTATTTGAATTTTGGACTTGAGTCATGTTGACAATTGCTCACTTGCTAAACAAGTATTTTGAGTGCTTTATGATTTTATCTTCTAAATGTTTTATGTTTGATGATATGCTTAAAAATTTGATGTATGTTTGTAATTGCTAGAATTTAGATGGTTGATGTTGGAATAATTTATCATTGATGTACAATGGATTCCGTATCTATCTTGATTTATGTACAAATATGTGTATTTTCATGTATTCCACAACTAATTTGATATTTTGGATGTTTTTTTGAATATAAATGCAAAAATACATGATATATATATATATATATATATATATATGTCTGTGTGTATGTATATATAATAGACGTTTTCGAGACACTTTACTTTCTAGATTTTTGGAAAATGACGCTTTCGATGCTTCGCTTCCAAAAAACGTCCCTGCTTCGTGCAACATTGTTCATATCGTATGAGCTGAGGCTCCTGGTAGTACGTGAAGAAACACTCTTCCTTGCCCCCTGCTCCCTCTTAGCAAGTAACACTGATCTTGTATCTAGGATTACGTTGGATATACCCATATGTTGTCCCAACAACTTGCATGCCCGCCCCTATCTGATGCCAAGCACTACAACTACATCCATGGTCATTCCCTCTTAATATAGAAACACCTGTCCATATCGGAACAAAACTCTATATCCAACATCCTCCAGGGATGATACTAAGAGTCCCTGTACCATCAACCTTGGAACAAACAACATCCTTATCACCTCCTAAAATCCTTCTGACTCTAGCTAGAATATTACACATCCAACCCCCTTCATTGCATGCATGGCACTAGTCCCACTGAACGCACTGTGGTCTAAGCTTGTCTCTAAAAACTGCAGAGCACTGACCTCATCCCCATCATGTGAATCGACATTGTATTGTCCACTAGCCATAGCCCACTGTCCTCATGCACAACAATACTATTGCCAGAAACACAAGTAACTAGAGAAAATTCTTTTTCAAATTTCTTCGTAAAGTCTTAAATCTCATTTGATGCTGATGCAACCACCTGATCCTCCTCCTCCTCCTTATTGTATGGACATTGGCTTGCATAGTGACCTGTCTTGTGGCACGCAGAGCACTTTGCTCATGTCTTTCACGGTAGCAAAGCCCTCACTTTCCTCTAGTTTACTTGTTTTCTTCGATGGCAAGAGAAAAATTCTCTTCATCATCCTTACCATCATGTTGACCAACAGTTTTGGAATGTCTCATTGTCTCTTCTTGTACACAATAATCCCACAATCTATCCCAACTAGGTAGATTTTCCCTTGCGATGATCTCATCAACAAATACATCTCCTTTCGGACGAAAGCCACTCAAGGTTGATCTGACCAACCCTTCACTATCAATAGTTTCCCCCAATGTTGCCAAGTCATCTCTAATCTGAGGATGTTGGTTAGGTGTGATGCAACTATGTCAATTTCAGACATCTTGGCATTTCTTAGTTTCTCTTTCAACACCATCTTTTTTTTATTTATTTAATTTCTGGTATAGTTTGTTAAGGATGCCCCCATCTCAAAGGCATTTTTTCCCTGTCGCATGACGTATAATATGGCCTTTAATAGAGTCCAAGATTATTCTCTTGGCCTTCACATTTTTCTTATTAAACTCAGCCAATTGAGTAGGATTTGTGGTAATTTAGATGGTCTTCTCAACGATGTCCCACAACTCCTGCTCAAATAATAGAACAATCCACTCCTTCCATGTGCTAAAGTTTCCTTCACCGTCTAGCCAATTCTCGTAATGTAACCCATTAATAATCTCAAACCCCATTGAACAACAACAATTTTCACCCATTTTTTCGCTTGAAAAGATGGCCCCTTATATTTGCATTTGTTTTGCTCGTAAAAAATAATTCTTGGCTTGAAAAAGAATATCGCTGCCTTCAAAATTTTCTGTTCGCATGATCCTAGCCAAGTTGGTTCCGACGATCTGACGTGAACCCGACACTTGTAATTCCGAGATTGATTTAGAGTTGGGGGTTTGATACCATATTATAGTTTCACGATCCCAACACCTGGTATTCAGTCCCTAGCAATTATTAACTGAATCGACTAAGTTCATAACCAAAATATTTAGCGAAAGCAAAATTACTTTATCTGAATCACATACACACAAACCTATTTCTATCCAATCAACATTCTTCATTATTAAATTAATCACAAAACATACTTGGCCTTTCATTTTGGGATAATGGCCCAATCGAGAAAATACAAGTTACAAAGCTGATCACTAATCTCTCTACACTCTCTCGGACCTCGCATACGTTCACCGAGAAGCCTCTGTCAATCTTGTGTTGTTGTTGTGTCTTAGCTCCTCACCTTAGGCTCAATTTATAACTTTTCTAAGCTAAGATTGACAGCCACAATTAGCTCGTCAAGTTAAGTGAAGATAAATGACTTTGCTTTAGTTAACTATCCTATCTTTAGCTTTCTTTACTTTAACTCAAGTACAAGTCATCAATTGATCAATTTAGCTTTCTTTACATGCACATCTCATGCATGTCATATGCAACACATTCACATGCGTGCAACTCACTTGCACACTTTGCATGTTGCATGCAAGCTCCTTAAGAGACAAATCAAGGTCTTTCTAGTCAAGACACAAGATTAGAAGTACCTTTCGAGCTACAAAACTCAACAAGACTCTTCAACATTGCTTGTCCTTAAGCAATGTCATCACTGGCTGACCCAAATTGAAGCTAAGACTAACATCCCAAATATGCCACTAAGCCACTCCACTCTAGACCATTGTACGAATGGATATCATGATACTGGGGTCCCAAACCATCCTGATCATCGTGAAGCATTCATTGCTCCACTCACTCCCCAACAAGGCATAGACACTAGAGGTCCTTTGCATATTGTCAACAAGTAGAGCGTCTCTATAATGCAAAATTCTGACCAACTCCTTGAGCAGTTTCTCTACTAGAAAACCAATCCAATGTACCTCAAGAGTGAACTCTTGAAAGTACAATCCAACTCCTACTGAAAAGGTTCCTTGTCCATGTTATCACTGGGCTGGAAAGGGTTGGGCTGTGTCAACCTTCAAACCAGCGTAACTATTTCAAACCAACTTTTGATTGGAAGTTAGCCCTTCCAACCTAAGAGGGCTCTCTCAATATACTTAACAATTTGACTATGATAAGCTCAAAAATACAGAGGCTAACTATGGTTTTGTATGTGATTTTTGTAGGTGAAAGAGTGTGATGACAACCACCATTGGGCATGGAGTCAATTAAAGAAAACCAATTACAAACAACACTGTTTTGTGGAAGCTGAAGCATTTTTTGGTTTACTAATGTCAATATGGACATTTACAGTAATCACAATAAATTGAAGGAACTTGGAGCAATATAACATTGAATTCCAAGTAATCAAATAAGCCATGAAAACTAATAACAACATAGGAGCATGATAGGATGGAATTGAAACCAAAAATGAATCTTAGGTTAAAACAGAGTATTGCTGCAAACTGCATTTTTATTAACTGAAAAGTATACAAAAGTGGTGTTCTCACATCATTGATCCCCCTTTTTAAAAGTCAAGAAACCACACATATATAGAGTGAGACATCCTTTACAAAATCTGCCACCTGGGTTAGATTCGATCATCAACTAAGAGATCTAATCCTATTTGACTAATAAAACATTCAGCCTTTATAGGGATATTTCCGTTTTACCAGAGTTTGAATACAAATAGAAGTCACTTAAATAGAACCTATTTAACTGTTTCAATAATTTAGGAAAGCAACTTGAAGTGTTGACACTGTATTTGTGGAAATTCAGAACATTTGGCCCTTCGAATCCTGCTATGTTGTTTGTTGATTAAAACATGCTGAAAGTGTCTTGCTATCCTCTGTTTCTCGCTGTCCCACCTTTCACTGCATTCTGTTTGATGAGTGTGTTGTTGGATATACGCCGAAAAATACCCTCGCTATCCCACTGAGCAAAAGCGAAATGAATGTTTTGATGCTCGTTGATCTGGGTTTGCTTATCTGGGCTGTTGATCTGGCCCTATTGGTATTGTAATCGCAATACAAGGGAGGGACTTTTTACCATGTTTCATAGTGTTCACCGATTGTCTGGACGTGAAACTTAATACAACATGGCACAAAATTATTGCATTCATTTGGGTGGTTCACCATATCGCTATCGCAAAGCAGAGGAGGGGCCTTTAACAATGATTTATAGTAATTTCCCGATGTTTCGGACGTGACAGTTTATAGAATGAATCACATAAAATATCGCATCCAGGAGGATTCTCGCATATTGCAATCGTAAGTCGGAAGGGACTTCGGTGGAGGAGGGTCTTATGACTGTGCGATCTCCGATTGCGATATAACAATCGACGGGAGAAGGACTTATCGCAATTGGTTGGTAGAACTTGCAATATTGACGACAATGACTTTATCGCAATCGACAAGCAACAAGATATCACACTGTTGTACAAACTCAAACTAACAACTACAAAATGTAACTTAAAGCTGAAGGAAATGCTTGCCCAACAAGCTTATTTATGTACCAATAACCCTACTCTAACATCTGAAAATGCACCTGCTTAATTCAAGCAATATGAAACCTCTAGTATAACCAGTCAAAAAGCTGATCCAACACTAGTGCTGCTTGACTGTTCTCAAGTGGACCATCTATTAGCAACTCATAATAAAAACTGAATCCATCACCCGAGCTTATAAATGAAGAAAACTCCACCTCCACTAATGACTGGAATAGACTTACCAAACAATCTTGATAATCATGAAAAATCACCTCTTCTTGATGAGTAAAACCTTTAGGGCTGAATTCATTCATAATTGATGGCTTCTGTTGTCCTATGTCTTTAATTCCAAGAACATCGTCAAATAAAAAGGCAACAATAGGTTTGTCTTCCCTTTCATGTAAATCAACAAATCCATCCATGCATCCTTGAACATCTTCAAACATGACATCCATATTGCGTGTATCAAAACTACTCTTTTGCTTATCAAACAAATCAGATAGAACCTTTGGTAGTTTTGCTTGAGGAATGTCATCTTGAGTCTGAACACTAATCGGGACAACATCGTTATGATCTTCAATGGAAAAAAGTTCTTGTCTAGGTAGACAACTTTCACTACATGTTACCTCACTGTTCAGAATTTTCATGCATGTATTTTCAATACCCTGATCTTGAGGAGTTTCTTCTTGACATAAAATCTCCGAAAAGGAATGGGCTGAAAAACAATTTGAATGATTTGGCTCATACCTTTCACTGCATAAAGATTGACAAGGCTGCAAATCCTGATGGATTTCATATAATATGACTTGACTGTCAAATCGCTGATCCATTTCATCTTCAACTAAAGAAGAGACATTTGCTTGTTGGAAAACTTCTTGATCATCATGACAACTAGCTTGAGAAGAAAATTCATAAAGTGCCTCTAACATCTCCTCATCATCCATACATTCTACATCATCATGAATACTTTTGAGATATTGAATGAAACGTTTCCAAAAATTGCGACAGTCTTGAAAGAATGGTGATGAAGGATGAGACTAACCATAATGTCCAAAAAATATTCTATGAAAATCTTTAAGAGAACACAATATTCCTAATGGCAACCCTTCATACCATACTCTAGCTTTGTCTTCTAGAGTAGCCATAAACATCTTCATGAGACAACCCTCAGGAAACTCAACCCTCAGTCTACATACATGTACATGGAATTTAACCAAATGTAGACCAACATCATCTTTAAATATGAGAAGATGGGTTGACCAATCAGCACAAGGCATAGTATTTGAAAAACCATAGATGTGACACTGATCCATAAGAGCATACCTGATATTTCTTCTTACAATAGAACTCATCTTGGAACTTCTTCAAGCCACTGATCGTCAAGCAGTGGAGTCACCATGAAGCTTCGATCTTTTGTATCTTTTGAAATTGGAGTTGCCAGGGTAATATCACAACCTTCAAGAATCTCTGATTTCTTGTTACCCTCAGGAATCAGAATGAAGAGGCTCAAAGAAAATTCGGGAAATTGAGCTTTTTGACTCCCGACAGACGCACCAAAATGTTGTCACTGGATTGGAAAGGGTTGGGTTGTGTCAACCTTCAACCCAACGTAACTATTTCAAACCAACTTTTGAGTGGAAGTTAGCCCTTCCAATCTGAGAGGGCTCTCTCAATATACTTAAAAATTTGGCTATGATAAGCTCAACAATATAGATGGCTAACTCTAGTTTTCTATGTGATTTTTCCAGGTGAAAGAGTGTGATGACAACCACCGTTGGGCCTAGAGTCAATTAAAGAAAATCAATTACAAACAACACAGTTTTTTGGAAGCTCAGACATTTTTTGGTTTACATGTGAATATGGACATTTACAGTAATCACAACAAATTGAAGGAAGTTGGAGCAATATAACATTGAATTCCAAGTAATCAAATAAGCCATGAAAACTGAGAACAACATAGGAGCATGATTGAATGGAATTGAAACAAAAAATGAATATTAGGTTAAAACAAAGTATTGCTGCAAACTGTATTTTTATTAACTAAAAAATATACAAAAGTGGTGTTCTCACATCATTGATCCCCCTTTTTAAAATTCAAGAAACCACACATATATAGAATGAGATCTCCTTTACAAAATCTTCTGCCTGGGGTAGGTTCGATCAACAACTAAGAGATCTAATCCTATTTGACTAATAAAACATTGAGCCTTTATAGGGATATTTCTGTTTTATCAAAGTTTGAATACAAATAGAAGTCACTTAAACAGAACCTATCTAACTGTTACAATAATTTAGGAAAACTGCTTGAAGTGTTGGCACTGTATTTGTCGAAATTCAGAAAGTCTGGCCCTTCGAATCTTGTTGTGTTGTTTGCTGATTAAAACTTGTTGAAAGTGTCTCGCTGTCCCACCTTTCACTGCATTCTGTTTGATGAGCGTGTTGCTAGATATACGCCGAAAAATACCCTCGCTGTCCCATTGAGCAGAAGCGAAATGGATGTTTTGAAGCTCGTTGATTTGGGCTTGTGCATCTGGGTTGATTCAATATGGGCCGTTGATCCGGGCTTGTTTGTATGGCAATCACAACTAATAAAACTAAAAATTATTTCTAGGAGTTATCATGGATAACAGTCCACATGAATTAACTACGAACTCCTCCTTTGATACCATCAACAAAACACTGAGAGGTGAAACGCCCTCCGCCAAACTGAAGTCTATTGGAAGATCTAAGTGATCTTCTCTTGCAAAAACCAACTTATCATTAAGGGTAGCTGAATTGCCAAGTCCTGTAATGCCAAGGCCTGTTGCTATGCCACCCTGTACTGACTGGTATCGTGTATGTGCCAATGTACTCGTCACTCCACTAGCGAATCCACTATGGTGTGGAACACCCCTTATAATCGACCTTGGTAAATCTGAGTGGAAAAGCTCCTCACCTGCTAGTGGAGGTGTTACTACTGTGCTAATCCTTGGTGGCCTCTGCTTCCAATATATCAAGAGAAGAACATCATCTCCATCCAAGGCCCTGCCTGGTGGCATACCAATGCCATCTCATCCGAATAACGAGCATGTGGACCAACTTGTAACCCGATATACGGACAATATCGCTGCCTGTTGCTATGCCACCCTGTACTGACTGGTATCGTGTATGTGCCAATGTACTCGTCACTCCACTAGTGAATCCACTATGGTGTGGAACACCCCTTCTAATCCACCTTGGTAAATCTGAGTGGCAAAGCTCCTCACTTGCTAGTGGAGGTGTTACTACTGCACTAATCCTTGGTGGCCTCTGCTTCCAATATATCAAGAGAAGAACATCATCTCCATCCAAGGCCTTGCCTGGTGGCATACCAATGCCATCTCATCCGAATAACGAGCATGTGGACCAACTTGTAACCCCATATACGGACAATATGCCAGGACATCTCAGAATCTGCATATCTCCTTGTCAAACCAATTTTCCACTAGCGCTGATTGGAACTTTGATGGAAATATTGAGGGATCTGTGCGCTCAGTTATTGGGTCAACCACCCCGTCCGTGCCATAGCCATCCTGCATCTCCTATATATGATGGGAAACCCCATTTGGATCCCAATCCCAACTTGGGTCCTTTAGTATCCACTACACTTGTGTCAATTGAACTTGGATCCCAGATGGATGTATCCTCGTCTGAAATATACCTATCTCCACAACTCATGGATGCATAATCAGAGACCTTTGGGACATACCTCTTTGCTCGTGCCCGTTCGTCTAGGTTCTCCTCGTGTTCAAAGATCAGGTGCAGGCTCCTCTATCAAATCATAAGTGCTCCTAACATCCTCTTGTGTGATGGTTGCCATAGAAGAAGGTACACAACTTGACTCCATACAAAGCTGCTCAAGTTGCAACTTTGATTCTTGAAGGGCCATCTGGGCACTCTTCAAGAAATCCTAGGTAGTCTCAAGCTCATGTGTAAGCCTTTCAACTTCCTCTTTCCCTACTAGCGCATCATGATATATCTCAACAAACATGAGTAGGTGATCTCTGTTTGAAAGGAGGTGTAGTTAGTTAGATTTCATCTCTACCAATGTCTTTCTAAGAGTTTAAAAGTCTGCAAGTGAAGGCTCTCCGCCCAAACTGTCATGTGTCACTGCACTTCGCCAACAATAATCTGCCACCAATGCTTTGTATATCATCATAATGCCTCATGGCTGCATAACCTTGTCTGCGGTCATCTTCAATTGGTTTTCCAAGTTATGGGCACAAGTAGGCTTATGAGCAACATCTACTTCATAAAAGAAATCAACTGATGGGTCTGGGTTTGCAGTGCTGACTACTTGTGTGTTATCATCTTCGCACACCTCCTGATTGGGAATTGGGGCAGCATTGATCCCAAACAAAGGATTTTCATCAACCATTGACAAAACAAAGGTGGCGTCGTGATTTTCCTTGTACCCATCATCCAACTCAACAATCTTGCTAAATGAAGGCTCTCCTCCCAAACTGTCATGTGCCACTGCGCTTCTCCAACAATAATCTGCCACCAATGCTTTGTATATCATCATAATGTCTCATGGCTGCATAACCTTGTCTGCGGTCATCTTCAATTGGTTTTCCAAGTTATGGGCACAAGTAGGCTGATGAGCACCATCTACTTCATAAATGAAATCAACTGATGGGTCTGGGTTTGCAGTGCTGACCACTTGTGCGTTATCATCTTCGCACACCCCCTGATTGGGAATTGGGGCAGCATTGATCCCAAACAAAGGATTGTCATCAACCATTGACAAAACAAAGGTGGCGTCGTGATTTTCCTTGTACCCATCATCCAACTCAACAATCTTGCTAAATGAAGGCTCTCCTCCCAAACTGTCATGTGTCACTGCGCTTCTCCAACAATAATCTGCCACCAATGCTTTGTATATCATCATAATGCCTCATGGCTGCATAACCTTGTCTGCGGTCATCTTCAATTGGTTTTCCAAGTTATGGGCACAAGTAGGCTGATGAGCACCATCTACTTCATAAATGAAATCAACTGATGGGTCTGGGTTTGCAGTGCTGACTACTTGTGTGTTATCATCTTTGCACACCCCCTGATTGGGAATTGGGGCAACATTGATCCCAAACAAAGGATCATCATCAACTATTGACAAAACAAAGGTGGCGTCGTGATTTTCCTTGTACCCATCATCCAACTCAACAATCTTGCTAAATGAAGGCTCTCCTCCCATACTGTCATGTGTCTGCGCTCATCTTCAATTGGTTTTCCAAGTTATGGGCGCAAGTAAGCTTATGAGCAACATCTACCACAAAAGAAATCAACTGATGGGTCTGGGTTCATAGTGCTGACTACTTGCGTGTTATCATCTTTGCACACCCCCTGATTGGGAATTGGGGCAACATTGATCCCAAACAAAGGATCATCATCAACTGTTGACAAAACAAAGGTGGCGTCGTGATTTTCCTTGTACCCATCATCCAACTCAACAATCTTGCTAAATGATGACAAACTTTCTGTAGCAATATCTGACTCTCCTTCGTTCCAAACCCTTGTGCCAACCTGCTGGGTTGAATCTGGGCTAGCTTTATCTTCAACGGGTATGACTTTTCCCAATTCGTCCTAGGAGGTTGAATCATAGTTTTCACCTTCAATCATTGCTTCTTCTATACTTGTAGTATTAACACTGGGGTTTTGTTCAGTAGTTGTGCTCTTTTTATCTCCATCTACGGATCTGCAATTTCTTTTTCTCTTTGCCACCTTTGATGATACCCATATACTTCCATGTGCTCTGTCAGTTTTGTGAAATATCTGTTATATTCTTCAAATTTTTGAAGGGATCTTGCAAGATTTTCTTGCTGTGTTTTTCCTTGTTATCTTCAGTTTCCTTTCTGATTTTGGTTCTGGAATTCTTCTTTTTGCTATCACCTTGATCTCGTCTCACAGCTGGCCAAAATCATGCTCTGATACCACTGTAAGATATTCCCTCGAGATACCTTAGAATTTTACTGAAAACTTCCGAGTTTATTTGGTTTTTCAGCACTGTGGACTTTTATCAAACGTTTGTATGCTCATGACTGCAGGCGCACTTACCATTATTTTTATTTCAAATGAATAAATACAGTGATAAATGAAGGCTCCAAACACACTTCAACAACGGTATAATGTTTTTTATTAAACTTAGGAATGCAAATGCCACTGGCATGTATTTGCTACAGCAATAAAAAATCACTCTTTCTTCATCAATGCAACCCAGAATTATTATAGCAATAGACAACTAAATTCAGAACTCATAATATCATATTTTCAGCCATCAGACACGGTATATACAATGCAGGAGAATCTTCTTTATAAACAACAAACTTCTCAGCTAGAATAAATGCAGATCACTCTTTCTTCATCAATGCAACCCAGAATTATGACAGCAATAGACAACTAAACTCAGAACTGATAATATTATATTTTCAGCGAGCAGATGTTGTATATACAATGCAGGAGAGTATTCTTTATAAACAACAAACTTCTCATCTAGAACAAATGCAGAACTCAGCCTCAGAGGGAGATATACACAGCTGGGAACTCGAGTCACCAACAACAGTATATAGGCTCAGAGAATACATTCCAAGCACAGCAGTCAGCTCCACTCAGGTAACATGTGAACTCAGGCTTTTCCACAGTGGCAGACTCGGCCCCAAATAGTGGCTAGAGTTCGACTAGCAAACATATGAACTCGATCCCCCTAAGAGTGATAAACTCGGCCTCTTATAACAAGTAACTTGGCTCCTTTTGGACAGTGTATCGACCAACAAGAAAGATATGGAACTCAAACCCTTCCAAAGGACAAACTCGGCCGGCAATAGAGGGAAACTCGACCAGGAAAACAATTGATAACTCACTCCCTTCTTTGAGAATGGAACTCGGCCCTTTTTCCTTCAGATCTCAATCCACTTGGAGTATGAAAGTTCAACCTGAATAAGAATTGCAGAACACCAAAAATTAATGCATAAAATCAACTGATAACACTATGGACGTACTCCTTTGCCCAAAATCTTCTTCTCCACTAAAGCACAATGTCATAATTTGAGTGATCCCGCTCCTAAACTGGCTAGGGTGTATAGTTTGAACACTGAAACTAGCGACCAGCAAAGAGGGTTTTAGAAAGTTACTCTAGACTATTTCTCAAAATTTCTCCAAACTTCTAATTTTCAAGTTAGAAAATGCAAGAATGTGTAGAGACTCCCTCCTCTTTTTTATAATTCACTTGACTTTTTTGCCACCTTTTTTACCTTTTCACTCCAATTAAATAATAAATGCATTTTTCCTTTTTTATGTAACAAAATGACTTTTATTAACTAGTGCTTAATTCCATGATTACATGGACCACACAAAGCCCCTTTTAATCATCGTGCTCTGTAGTTCTATTTGCCCCGATTCCAATGAGCTATTACACTAAGGTGTTCCTCCAAATAATCAGCTCCAAATAGCACTTTAAGCATAAATAATTAAAATATGCATGTTGATAACTTCGTTTAATGGGAATCCTGAGAATGCAACGAAATCAAGAGTGAACTGTGCGAAACTGATCTTGATGATGAAACATGGTAAGCGATCCCACTTGGGCCCCATAAAAGTCCTCCAAAACTGTGGGGCTCACCAATGATGTAATCCTACTCCTACTCCTACTCCTACTCCTATTGCAATGTAATTCTACTCCAATGATGTGAATTTGCCCCGTTCTTCTAGTAGTGCATTGAGCACTATTGTAGTCATCTCTTTGTCAAACATTATGTCTCCCAATTCTTGTAGTTGATCTCTTATTTCAGATATCCTCATAAAGTATGAGGCTATTCCTTCTTCTTTTGATACCTCCATCTTGTAGAGTTCTTGTCTTAATTAGATTACTTCTCTTGCAGTGCTTACAGAGAACAATTCTACAAGTTTGTCATATATTTCTTTTGATGTTTCTAATCTTGATACATAGGGAATGAGGGGATCCTTGATGGATTCTATGAGAATTCTTTGAGCCCTAACTTCCCTTTTCATACACCTTGCAAGTGCTTGAGCATCTTCCTTTGGTGGTTTGGTGATTGAGCCCTTAACATGTTCCATGACCTCATTTCTATGAGGTTCAAATCTGTTCTTTTCTTCCATGCAAGAAAGTTTGAAGCCCCAACCAATTTGTTGCTTTCCTTACAAAAAGACATTTTGACAGATTCAAATGTAGACATAAATGTACTTACTTGTGAAGATGCTCCTTCAACTTGCTGCCTTCTTGAATTTGATGAGGATTTAGATAATAGAAAAACTTCTTCTTGATGAAGATAGTTTTCTTCAAAGGCAATCCTTGACTCCAATAGAGGGAGATCACCTTGAATCCTTTGATGATGCCAACAACTCCTTTCTTCTTGCTTTCCTTGGATGGGTAGACTTCAAGATGCTTTGATTTGTAGATCTCTTCAATTTGAGTAGAGGTAGGGTCTTTTGTGCTCTCCTTCCTTGTGATGATGATTTGAGCGAGATTCCCAAGAATGCTTCAAGTATAGACTCTTTCCTTGAACAAGCTAGGGTGTTGATACTTTCTTCAAGATGATGTAGTCCTTGTCTTCGAAAAGCCTTAAAAATGATGGGATATTCTTAATGCTTTGATGCCCCTGATATCCTTCTAGAACCTTGATCTTTGAGAGCTTGAGTGTCCCTTGTTGAGCTGCCCTTCCTTGATTTGTCACCTTAGCTTCGATACCATGTTGAGAAATCTAGGGCAGAGAGATGACGAGATTTCTCTAACAATGATAACTACTTGTGAAGACTTTTTATTTTTCTTAATTAAGTTTTTATTTTTCTTGATTATTATTATGTGTTCTTCTTCATCAAATAACTACCACATCATAAAGAACAAGGAGACAAAGGACACATGATGTAGGCTATCAGCTAGGGCCAAAACCTCTCCAAGCTTGTGAGGAAAACCCATCAAATTCTTCTTATAGAATCTTCAGTTGATGAATTCCATGATCTAGACCCTTGAACAAGAACTTCTCCAAGACCAAGTCACCTTGCTGCAATTTTCTTCTTTAACTTCTTGCCTTCGCTCCTGCTATAATAGAATGGAATTTTCGATGCCCTTGAATGCAGCTCTTGGCCTTCTGCGATGGACTGTACTTCTCACACGTGTGGCAGACTTAGGGTGAATTCTGCCCCCTTCTTCCTTCGCTTGACTAGAGGAGCTCGGCTTGAAAGATAGATAAATTCCTTGACTTGATTTGGCTTTCTAGAGTTCTGCACTTCAGTTTTTCTGCTACAAGTAGATTCCCTACTCCTTTCTCGCACGTGTGAGCAAGATTACCCCAAAATAGCCCTTCTCTTCCTTCGATCTTTATCTTCCCTTCTTCCCTTGGATGTGAGGCTTCTTCTTCTTCCTTTTATTGAACTTCTTGTGTGATGAGATGTATTTTCTTGAATGAGGTCGAGTGCCCTATATATAGGTGGCATCCTCATGCTTGTAGGTTGACTTGACTTGACCCTAGGATGACATGTCATCTTGGTGTATGCTTATTGCTTCATTTTAAGGCTGACTTGCTTGTAGCACTTGGACTTGGCCTTGGAGGGTCTTTTGACTCTTACAATAACTCAAATAAATATGTAACATGCCCAAGAAGGGTCTCTCATACATGACAAAGACTTAATTGACTTTATGGCTTAATGATCAATCCTAATAGCTCACAATGGGAGCTAGATCTATAAAATAAAATTCCTTGAGCTTGAAACCGATGACTCAAGCATAAAATAATTTTATTTCTCTTCTTTACATTAATTACATAAAATCATGATTACACATGTCATTATGAAGACCGAACCTAGTTACATATTTCGACATGTTCTTCCAATCTTTACATTTATTGCTACAACCTTGACAAGTTTCATCATGTATCCGCAATCCTTACTAGGAGGCCAAGGAAGAACAAATACAACCAAATAAGATATACTAGGACAAGAAGAAAAACAACACCATTAGTGATTTAAAATAAGAGAAATACAAGATACTTATCTTTTTGAGAACATGTCGGCTCTCTCTCGATGTGTAGCCTTCTTGCATTCAACTTGCAAATCTACCTCATCATAAAGATGTTATTTCTTCTACGAGCTAGGGTTTTTTCTTTTAATCAGAAGAAATTAATCCACAAGTCATAGGCTTTCATCTCTAACCCTAGATAGGGTTATCAATTGTTTATCTAGGGTTTTGATTCCAAACCCTAATAATTCTTCAAGTTTAGTCTAGGGTTTACAAACCTACTTTTTTTTTCAACTTCATCATTCTTGTTTTTCAATATCATCATTATGAGTGATCAAGCCTAGGGATTTGTTTAGCGAACCCTAGGGATTTTTTTACAAATCCAAAACATTTCAATCTTCCAAACCCTAGATCAAATCTCAATTCCTCAGGAATAATTTGATCAAACTTAGGGGTTGAAGGGGAGCTTCGACCTCTCATTATTTTTGCCTTGTTTTCAAATGGTGTAACCTTGGCATCCTTGCATTTATTTCCAATGCTTGCAATAATCTTCAAAAACTCGTCAATGTAACAACAACATTGTTTTGCAATAAATTTCATCATTTAGATCTAAGGCTTATTCTCAAATATTCATTCCAGTACTTAGTTATATAGGACTTGATCAAGAGAGACAAGTAACATCTCTGTTAGACGCTTTTTAAAGAAGCTTCCAAGCCTTGTTTAATGCTCGAGATTTCAAGGTAATGTTCAAACATCATATGCACACTTGCAACTTGCCATCTATCACTGTTGAAAGCTCAAAATGTCAGTGCCTTCCATAATAAACATTTCAACATATTCTAAATTTGAGCCTTCAAACTTTGTTCTTTTGTTCCCTTTTATAATGATGGAAGGAATATATATATATATATTCAATCAGGTCAACTTCTTTCTAGTGTAATTTGTCTTTCTTCTATGTATAGAAAAGAATATCATAGGCTGCTGGTCACATCGTAGAAGCAAATCCTCCACAGACTAAGATGAGCTCAAACATATCACAAAGATGATTTCAAACTTCTTAGGGTTTAGATGTCACCAGGGACTTGTGCATAGGTCTCAAACTTGTCACCTACACAGTATAACATTATTACAATGATCAATTCTTATTCTATAACACTATTTTTCAAACAATATATATCGCTCTTTATTTGTTTCAGAAGGTTATACTTAGGCTCCAATTGTACTACATCCAATCTTTGCATATAACCTTTAGATCAAGGAGAAGATTATGTCAGAAAAAAGGGTTGCAAACATTTATTTTTGTTGGATCGCTTCAGATGAAATCTTGGGCCCCAGATTACTATTAACACGAGCTGCATATGATTAATAAAACGAGCTCATGAAACAAATAGCCAACACATATGAATTATAAAAGACTTTTATTCCACACCACTGCTTGTTATGCCGACGTATTGTAACATTGTGCTGATTTGTACCCCATTCATATCATCAGATGGAGATAGGTTTATGCATATATAGCCGAGTCAATGAAATACATTGACAACGCTAACATCAATTGTAATACTTCCAGACTTTACAAATCCACTGCACATCGGTTGAATGATGAGATTATAATAGTCGTAATCTTTGCTAGTCATGGGCCAACGTTTTTGCTCATCCAAACATTCACAGAATGACAGTTTGTCACATGTTTTGTCGAAAGAGCCCCAAATAGTCTTGAGGAGAATGCGAGCCACAAAAAATTCTTGTGCGAAGAACTTCAACCATAAAGGTAGTTTACAGAGTTATATTTAGTCTCAATCTTCGCATTCGTGTAATGTGCTTCATAAACTTCGCATGGTTTCCACATAAAAGAAGGTGCCATAGGTTCGCAACTTTCCACAGAGAATGAGAGCCTTAGGTTCTCAAAATTTTATAGAAGATAGGTGTCTTAGTTCCGCAGTGAAATAGGTGACTTCGACTTCTACTTGACCTTCCAGATCAACAACCTAAGCGAGGGCAAAATTAGAGATATGATGCCATAGGGAGCTCACATGAACCACCACAAAACTCGGCCAACAAAGAAACCCTCTAAAATTACCTCGCTGCTTCTTGAGACAAATCGGCCTTAATTTGGCCTTGTATCCTAGCTTCAACTCGACCCTCTTCTTAGCACTCTGTTTTTTACCTTCGACCACATCACATATTCATCATAGGACGCATGCCACGAATAGACCTTAGTCAACACGACCATCTGGATCCCAAGACAAGAAAGAAAACACGAATCGACTTTCCAGGTCTTTTAATATTGCTCTTTAATTTGACCTCTATTACCATGTCGATTTTTCTAGGGTTCATAGAAACCAGAAACAATTTCCTTCAACAGATAACTACTTCCAATGATGTATTAGCATCAATTTTATATAACATCCAATATCATTAAGCAATTATACAAAAGAAATTTTTAACCATCAAATATGAAAGAGCAGTAAAAATAACTATGAGACAATGAGACAAGAGACACAAAAAATTACACTTGAGGCCAATGCAAAACCCACAAGGGGAAAACCCAAAAATCTTTCCTTATGAGAGAGATAGTTCAATGTTCATCAATAAATCTTGAAATAGGATATCAAGATAACATCTAACTAGTAACAAGAGCTACCAAGCCTCTCCTCCTTCCTCTTGAAATTCGGCCTCCTCATACTCCTTTCTTCACTGGAACAAAGATAAAACAAGAGCTTATTGATCCTCAAAGTGAGGGGGAGAGGTCTCATATTTATAGTCTTCCAAAGTGGTCGAAAGTGTGCCTCCAAGGGGCCTAGCTGACTTGGGGCTGACTTGATCAAGGAGGAGGCTGACTTGACATTTTTTGAGCCATTAAATTCAAATCTAATATTTCCTTTTTCTTTTGATGAAAAATACCAACCATGCCTATTATATTTCCAACAAAAAGTGACTCTCGAACTTGGAAGTAGGCTTGGTCAACCGTTTTTGTTGTTGTTGCAACTTTCTGTGACTTTCCCTTGCCCTTTTTCCTCTATGGACATTGAGAAAAAAATGGCCATTCTTATGGCAGATATAGCATTTGATCTTTGCTCATATCTCTCTTCTCCCTAGACTATTGCCCCTCCTTGATTTCCACCTTTCTTGATGAAAGCTTTCCTCTTGGTCTTCTTCATCTTGCTGACCAGTGCCAAGTTTTCATTTGCTTCTCCTTTTCCTTGCTTGTTGGTCCTAAAATCTTTACGAGTCTCCTCTTGGATACACTCATCCCAAAGTCCCTCCCACTTGGGAATTTGTTCACGGTCACAAATGTGCATGATGAATGGTTTCCAAGCCTTAATGAAACCATTTAGAACAATATTCACTAGCTCTACATCCAATATTGCGTCTCCAATTACTGCAAGTTGGTTGCAAATTTGTCTGATCCTCATAAGGTAGCTTGTCACATAGTTGGAGGGGTTCATTTTGCACTCTTTGAGCTTCGGTTTGAGAATAATGTTCTGACTCATGTCATCGCTTCGAAAAAGCAATACCAGGGCATCAAATATCTCCTTATATATAGTTTTCTTTGTAACATGCGAAATCAAATGATCCTTAATAGCTTCAAGGATCAACCTTTGTGCCTTTATGCCCTTCTTATCCCACGTTGTCGTGCTCCTTCTTATCCCACATTGCCTGCACTGTAGCGTCTACTACTGTTGGTGTTTGCGTGTTTGCGTGGTGGAGGAGGGTTGGACATGAATTCCCACAAGCCTTCCTCCTTCAAGATCATTGAGATTCTTGCCTTCCATGGCAATAAATTCGAAACCCCATCAAGTCGATTCTCAACTTCCACATTGGTTATTAACACGGTTTTCCTTAGCTCTATCTCTCTAGCTCACTGAAGTAACCTGAAAAACAATAGATTTGCTTTTCTCTGTTTGAGCAAATGCTCAGATGCCATGTTAAATTATCCTAAAACCAACTATCTAAGCAAATAGATTAGATCTAGTTACTTATTGGAATTATTAACTCTTTCATGTAGTGGAAAACGAGAAAAACAATCCCACAGTGCACAATTATTTATCGTCCTCTAGATCAATTTGTTATTGAAAACAAGAAAAGCAATTAAACATAGTGCATAATTATTTCTCCTCTTCTAGATCAATTCATTATTCAAAATATCTTTAGCACTTACAAGAGCTCAATTACAAGTAAAGTAGCTCTGACTGAAAATTTTTCATTATGCACATAAATCGAAGCATATCTACACCAAACGTGCGACCTGTGTTGCAATCCATATAACTGTACAAAATCCGTATAGAGGACTGTATTGCCTACTCTGCTGGGCTGTACGATTTCTTTTCTCCTTGCCTGGATGTCTACTTACTAAACCACTGCTAAAACTCATCATCAATGGTTGAAAATTATATCTTTGATTTTTTCCTTCACTCACATGACGTGTGAAATGAATGCTCTCCACGTGTCTTTGTCCTGGGCCCTCTCTTTCTGTTATAACTTTGACATAAGCCAAAAACCTAAATCTTTAATGATCTAACCGTGAGATCAATGAATCTATTTTAATTAAATGATTAAGTGACCCACTTTAGTAAAAAAACATTTATTTTATTAATTAATTAATAAAATGAACTTTTGGAAAAAGCATAAGATACATTTAATGATGATTTCCATAAGTAGATACCCTCATGGAAATACCTCTCTGAGCTGCGAAGACTAGCATTCATTGCTTAGGAGCTTTGGGGTGGAGTAGAAGAGGTTTGGGAGGGCAAGCCCACCTCTTCATTGACCTAGGTCATAAATGGTCACATATACGACGATCCATGATTTGAGAGTGAAAATAGATGTTGGGATAAGTGATGGCACATGTGAAAGAAGGCAATGTTAGATAGTGGTTACAAGTTTAGATTTAATATCCCACTAGCATTGATTAGTGTATGTCCACATTGCCCATTTTCAATGTTTTAGGTTCATTTAAAAATTAGTAATCATCCTAAGCTTTCACTGAGTTACCTCCCTTAGGGGTAGGAGAGGTTTGGGTTGGCAAGGCCCCCTCTTGGTCAATCGAGGTCATAAATGGCCACATATGCGATGATTCATGATTTGAGAGTGAAAGTACATGTTGGTATAAGTGTTATATTGATCTTGTTTGCTTTGACCTAGTTACCAACTATGATGAGCACAAATGTCTTGAGGTCTTTAGGTGTGCAAACCTTAATGCAAACTCCATATCAGTGTTATTGGAACAAGACCGAAATTGGTGGAACTAGGAAAGGCCATATTAGTACCAGACTGTCTAGTTCCATACAATGTGAGGAAGGTTGTTCCTAAAAAAGGAGAAAAAAAATAACAACAATAATTTTTGAGTGGAGCATGCTAATATTCAAGTCTAGGGCCTTACTATTGCTATGCAATTAATGGTAATGTTAAATGCTTATAGTAAAAAGTGATCCTTTTACTTAAATTCTTAACATTACCATTATTCGTTTTAGGATGTTTGAGAGTGGTTTTTACCTCATTGGATTTTATATGGAAAAAGTAGAATTTTAGATCCCACTACAATGATTTTATTTTTATTTGGAAAAAGTAGAATTTTAGATCCCACTCAAAATCCAGTAGAATGATTTTTTTAAAGATTTTAAGGTTGGGGGGATTCCAATGTTTCCATTGGATTGTTTTCATAGACCTTGATGTTAGTGGCATTGATTGTTGAACTTATTTGTCATGACCCTAGTAAAATGTACCCATCACGCGAAACAAAAATCTTGAATTGACGTGTTAAGGTTTTTCTTTCCTATTTTAATGCAATGATTTTGATAATATGTCAGTATTTGTTGTAACATGATTTTTTTTTATACTAGAGGCCATTTAGAACCTAATTGTTGATGTATTTAGAAGTTGTTTGTTGATGTAATTTTGGTTTAGAGATGGATTGCACTATGTTTTTGAGAACTTCTGCGTATTTGTATATAAATGGTTTGGATTCATATGGATGCACGATGCACATGGATATATATGATTTTCTTTAAATTTAGAATATTTTTTGTATTTTTTGGCCGACTGGTTTTTTGGTTTGATTTTTTTTATTGGTTCCCGTCAGATTCTGATTGGTTTGGGGGGTCTACATGTTTAGTCAATGGTTTGGTTCTGATAACATTGCCTCATACTAAGGCCGAGGGTGGGAAAATCAGTAAGGCTCATGGTAGATAACTTCCCCTAGAGGGGATGCAATCCTCTCTAGGGCAAGCCATAACTTCATCAAAAGGCGTGGGAAATCTACTTATACTGGGCAAGGTAGGTGGGCAATTTTTTTCAATTCAATAATCAATAGTTTGTGGGTCTCAAGCATGATTTCATTCATATGAGTAAAATGACCCAAGCATGATTTCATTCATATGGGTAAAGTGTTGGGTCATTGAACTAAAATAGGAAGAAATCTTTGGTTAGAGTGTGGATGGGTGCAAAGCCCGCACATGAATCCAGTGTTGAATCACCGACCTAGGAAGCGCCTTTTCATTGAAGTAATTCAAGATGGAGCCCACTCTTAAATGGATTAAATTTTTGGAACGAATTTTTGAGGAGCCTTGAATCTCCATTATCTAGATTGATAAAATGACGATGTTTATTTAGTGGAGGCTGTATTACCTCTGAATGTTTATATTTAAGCAAAACAACGAGAAAATCTAATGCGATAAAATTGCGTAATTACTGAACCACCCTAAGGATCACAATCTTTCAAGTTATTACTCTTCTCTTTGTAATTAAGGTCTCAGTGATCACCCAATTCACGATAATCTTTATCTTCATTATGCGAGAATATCAACAATGAACATAGTAATAAATTTACTTATATTTCTTCGATTTATGAATTTCATCTTTGTTATTTCCATGTTAAATATATATTTTTCACATTTCTTTTCGCTGGAAAACGTTGGCCAATATATCATTTTGATTTGTGAGAGATAATTTCATATATTTGTAACATATATCTTTTGTGTTTGTATGTATTTCTTTTCAATTTTAAATCACTAAAAGTGTTGACTAGTATATTTGTTTCATTGGGAGGTCATATATTTGCTATGTTGCACGAGTTTCTGGAACGTGGGAACTTGGGTACGGGTGTCGGGAACGGCTAGAGGTTTCCCCAAAATTTACAGGAAACGGCTAATCGGGAACAGTGATATTATATAATAGAAAAATATAAAAATATATAATTATATAATAATCAATATTAATGTTAAATCAAAATATTCAAATATTAAAATCAATTTAAATATATAATCTCTCTTATATATAAATATATTCTCTAGGTGTCTCTCTTCTTGAGCCTCTCCCTTTTATATATATAAAATATTAAAATGTCAAGTTCATTATCAGTTCTCTGACACATGACTAGTGTTTGAAACAATTTGCCTTAAAAATACAAAGGAACAGTTTTACCTATGTTTCTCTAATTATTCTTATGAGAAAAAGTAAAGCGACTCTAATGGTTAAACATTGACTGCCACATACAATATGCACACAATCTTCTGCGATACATATACATAAACAAAAAAATAAATACTCATCAACATGACATCCCAGATATCACCCTTACATTGAGGTGTCACACACGTCCTTAACCCATCAAGAGATTGCTCCAGTTTCTCAATTAAGGATATCGGTGTTAGGGATGTCTTTGGCCTTTCTTCCTGCGAAGGTTTCAACAAAGCCTCATGTTTTCTGGGCAGTTCAACTTATTTGTCTACATGCTTTGTATTCCCCAACCCCAGGGAACGCGGGAACTCCAAAAAAAGAAGTCTTCAAAGCTCCCAGAACTTTCCCAAGCTCCCATTGCAGCTCCCACAGAAAAGGGAATGTTCCCATATAGTTCCAAAGCTTCCAGGAGCACGAGAACCACTGGAACAGGTTTCCCACCTCTAGGGAGCGGTTCCCGTGTAACAGAGTATATTTGTAATATATCATTAAAGAAAGATGCAAAATCTATGATAATTTGTTAAATATTTTAATGATATGGAATGGAAACTTTCGTTTGCTTGTCTTGCCATATCAATTGGTGATTGTGGAAGCAACTCACTACAAACTTCAAATGGTTTCATGTGAATAGATGATTGAACTGTCCTATTGTTTTCGTGTTGAATATAAGCTTTCATCCATGTTTTGGGGTGCTTGTTATTATATCCCTTCAATAGATGAACAAGTATTGTGTTACAACTTTTGTGTATCCATTTACTTGGGTATGGAATGAGTGGATTTGAATTTTGAATCTGTACCTTCTCAAGTAATTTTTCAGTTGTCGCTCAGGCTTTGATGCTCTTCTTACTCTTCTTACAAAGAGTAAGAGCAAACACTTGTTGAATCTATCTACCGCCACTATAAAATAGTCATCCCACTTTGGCGAATGTCCCAAGAAATTATGTTTACAACTTCTGTGTATCCATTATGGAATGAGTGGATTTGGATTTTGAATCCATACCTTCTCAACTAATTTTTCAGTGGTCGCTCTGGCTTTGATGCTCTTCTTACTCTTCTTACAAAGAGTAAGACCAAACACTTGCTGAATCTATCCACCGCCACTATAAAATAGTCATTCCCACTTTGGCGAATGTCCCAAGAAATCTATGTTAATGCTTTTTGTCTTCTAGAAGGCAAGTATAATGGTGTAAGCAATCCCAAGAGGGACATCCTTTGTTTGCTTATATCGCAAAGTGTGCTTGCAGTAACATACCTTGAAACATCTTGATCTATGCACGTCTCTTCAACAATTTTCCTTTGATGCTTGAACCTCCATGATGCTTCCTCCTTGTTTGGATGCCAACACCATTAAAATAACTTTTTACTCGCATTTACCAACCTTTTGGCTTGATTGACACACCTAATGACACAACTTGACATTCGATTTCATCAATATACTTAAATAGTAGCAAATATGAAATTGTATTTCTTCATCACTTGCATATTACTAATGTCTTTGATCTTCCAATCCAATGGATATTCTTGAGAATGGGCACAAGTCTCCAATCCAAGTTGTTGCACCAATGATTTGGAAATCAAATTTATCAACAAAGAGTCGACACCTTATTTCTTATTTGAATCTTCTGTAGGAAGTCTTTCTCATTCCTCTTCATTTTTTTTTCTTACTTATCTTTTTCCATCTTTAAGGGTGTTTTTTGTTCTTAATTGGCAGATTTCTCTTGCTCATTGCTAGATGATTTCCTTTTCTCTTTCAAGTCCGCTTTTCTTTTAGCTTTGATTTTGGGGTTGGTCATGCCAATTTTATACCTCTAAATTGTGAGAAAATAAAAAAGACAAAGATTTTCTTATGTTGACAATTATTTATGATATTCTTCTATTTTTGTTAGCTTTTTTTATGTTCTTCTCATCAATCAATCATCAAATCAAAAGCATGAAGATTAATATCACGATATATAGGCACTCAGCAAAGCAAAACCTTTATGAAGGGGAAAAACCAGTCAAACGATTCCACTAGTAGATTTAAAATCAAATTGAGACAATCCAAGACCTTGGACCTAGACAAAGATCCTCGTTTTATAAACCAAGTTAGCCTCTCAAGATGATTAGACAAACTTCAATAATCAACCCTAGTCAAACAACTTAAATTCTGCAACAACCCAATTTTCGACCCTTCCAACTTCAAAATTTTGGCTTGCTTTTGCTTGACAAGTGTCCTTCTTCAGTAAGGTTTTCTCCTTCTCTAGGTATTTCGCTCTTCTTTCTTCCTCTTGCAACCGTAGATCAAACTTGCTTGGTTGGGTGTCCAAATGAAGTCAAGTAGCTGCCAATATATAGTGGTTTCCGGCTCCCTTTGGGGCTGACTTGTCGAACTTGAGGCCGACTTGGTGGAGGAGGGTTATTTAACTTATTGTACATAAAAATAATTTTTTTCTTGATGTACAAAGTCCAAGAAGGGTCTATTAAGTGATGACAAGGACTAAGACCTAAGACTAAACCTTTCAAGCCTACAATGGCGACTTTGACCTAAAAATAAAATAATAAAGCATGAAACGCATGCTAATAAATATTTTTCTTTTATAAATAAAATTTCTTTTTCTTTCTTATTATGACTCAAATACAATTATGAAGACCAACACTAGTTACATTCTTCAACATAAATTGCATTCAATTTCTTCACTTTCAAGTTTTCAACTCGAGTGGTCTTTGTTTTTGTTTTCTCCTTTCTATGTTCGTTGATGTTACATTCTTCAACATAAATTGCATTCAATTTCTTCACTTTCAACTTTTCAACTTGAGTGGTCTTTGTTTTTGTTTTCTCCTTTCTATGTTGGTTGATGATGCAGTGCTTGCAATGATGTTTTGCCTTTTTCCTTAATTTTTGTTTAAATTTTTTAATGTTTTATTGTAATTTGGTATTCAAAACTGCTTCATACGTTTTGTTTATTTTCCATCTCTATGTACTTTTTCATGGAAGCATCATCAGAATTCCTTTGGACAAGAATTATGACTAATGGCACAACATCACATTCAGTTTCATCATTATACTTGGAAATAATAGAATATCTGAACTCACATTTCTTTGTCACTTGCATATTGTTGTCTTCGATAAATCAATCCAATGTGTGTGCTTGAGGATGGGCATGAGTCTCCCAGCCAAGTTGTGGTGATTTGGGAATCAATTTTTTCTCGATACTGTGATCAACAAGAGTCTCGATATTATTTGAGCCAAGAGTCTTTCTTCAATTTTTTTTTTCATTTCCCTTACTTTTGACTTTCAAATTTGTTTTTTGTTCTTCATTGGCAGATTGGTCATTAGTAGCTGATTTATCTCTCTTTCAACACTGATTTTTTTTTTTTTTTACTTCTTTAAATTGTTCATAGGTATTCTTGCACATACATGACTGATTTTTCTTTAGCCATAGCTGATTTTTCATGCTTGCAATTTTTTATTTTTATTTTTTTGCATATATGGGATTGTTTTTAGGTCAATACATGTAAGTGTACACCTCTAAATTGCTTTCAATTTCTTCATTTTCAGCGTGAGTGGTCATTAGCTTCCAACACGTCTTCTTTTTATATCCATCAATGGTACAAGGCTCACAATGACGTTTTGATTCTCTACATGCTTTAGAAGCGTGCACATGTTTTTTCTTGATTGTAATTTTGTTATCGAAATTGCCTATCTTGATCCAATGGCAGCGGATTTAGCGTTTTTCTTATTCCCCCCATTTCGCTATAGCTCGCTTTGGTGGAAGCATCATTAAACATAATTATGACTAATGGCACATCACATTTGATTTCCTTGATATACTTGGAAATAGCAAATATGAACTTGTATTTATTTATCACATGCAAGTTGCTGCACGAATTAGATTTTTCTAAATGCTGATCAACAGGGGTCGGTAGCCTCTGATTTGAATCTTCAGGAGGAAGACTTTTTTCTGATCATTTTTCTTCTTTTCCTTGTTCTTTTTGCACCTGTAAGGCTGATTTCTCTTGTTCTTTGATATAGCAGATTTCTTTCTTTTTCAAACACTGATTTTCGTTTGTTTGTGATTAAGTCTTTTTCTCATACATGACTAATTTTATTTATCCGTGCTCGTTTTTAATATTTGCATATTTGGGGTTGATTTCAAGGCCAAACATGCGAATTTTACACCTCAAATTGCGTTCAATCACTTTAATCATGAGTGATCATTGCTTGCTGTTGGAGCTTCCAAATGTCCATCAATGCTACAATTTTTGCAATGAAGTTTTGGGTAATTGCATGCTTGCATATTTGGGGTTGATTTCAAGGCCAAACATGCCAATTTTACACCTCTAATTGCATTCAATTTCACTTTAATCATGAGTGAACATTGCTTGCTGTTGGAGCTTCCAAATGTCCATCAATTCTACAATATTTGCAATGAAGTTTTGGGTATTTGCATGCTTGAGGTGTATGCCTTTGCAAAATATTGTTTTGAAATTGCTTATTGCTCCAAACTTTTACTTAATCTCTATGTAGCTTGTTTCATGGAGGCGTCATCAAAATCTTTTGGGCAAGAATTATGACTAATCCTCAAATATATCCAGATAACAGATCTGTGTCTTGATGTGGATACCTCATGTCCATGGAAGTTTCTAAAAATTGGTTGTGTATTCTTGTATGTTTTGGCCTTGTTTTTTTTTTAAATTTCCATTTCATTTGAATTTTCTCCAGTTCAACAATTTACTCTGTTTCTTTTCATAAGCATCAAACTTCAATTTCAATTTTCAACCACTTTTGAAGGGTAGAGCCTTCTTAAATGTCCTATTCCCTTGAACTTTTCTTTGTCAGTGTCCTCTTTCCTTTGTGGAGTCTCTTCTTCTTCTTACTTCCACTGGGACGTAGGGACATTGTCTTCAATGTTTTCAAAATCATCACCAGTTCTTCCATTGGCTTCATCAATTTAATTTGTATTGTAAGCAAATTTTCTACACGGTTCTCCAATCTTTTGAATTTTTCTTTAGAGGTGTTGGTTGTCTTGTTAAATTTTAACATGTTCTTTGCGTAGGACAGTTACATAGAGATCTATATTAGCCCATTTAATTTTCCATTTTATTTCCATTAATAATCACATAACTCATTATCACATAACTCGTAACTGAAGAAAGAACATAAACGATAGAAGCAGAAGACAAGCCAAGAGAAGAGAACACAAGTATATGGCTCAAGCTAGGGAAAAACCCCAAGATGGGAAAACCCTTTATCAATTCTGCTTATTATAAATGTCAAATGTTCAACAGAGAGAGAGAGAGAGCATAATAAAATTGACTTACCAATGAAGGTCTAACAGACAAACAAACCACTGTTCAAGTATGACAGACAACTTCTCGGTCTTCTGAACTGGGGATTAAGGCTCGTGTCTTGGAAGTAGGTCGCCCAATCAAGTGCGACTGGCTTCTAGGAGAGATTTTCCACGAGGATCATGCCCAAACATTATGGATATGGTCCATACAAAGCGAAATCCTCTGCTCCAAATTCGGATCTGTAATAGAGGATAAATAAGCCCCAAATCGATTCACAAATAAGCTTAGACTCTCACGAGACAACCTCATCCTCCTCCTTCCTATGGAATTCAACCCATTAAGGAGATTAAGATGATGCCAACCTTGCCCTTACGACCTTCGCTGGAGACCTCCTTATGCGGCTATTTAAGAGGAAGGAAAAGATAGATATGATGATCCAAATATGGTTGGACACTTCTTGAATAATTTAGCCCAGGCGGACCTTAACAATATGCACATGTGAGGGATTAAATTCAAATTCATATTTTTCCTCATCCAATTTTGATGATCTTTAGGTTTAGGTCGATTTTGGTCCTCTTGAAAAGAGGAATTTAATGCAATAATCATCTCCAATAGATGAGCTGTCTAATGGTGGAATTTGGCCCTAGTTGCGAAATTTAACATGTCTTAATCATTTGATCCCTAGTTTCTCTTTCTCTAATTCCTTTGTCAACGGCTCTCCCACAACTCTTAATGCTTGGAACTGTAAGAGTTCCAAGGTCATTGAGAGTGCTACTCCCACAACTTTTAATGCTTGAAACTGTAAGAGTTCCAAGGTCATGGGAGGAAAGCATTATGTCACCTTATTGTAGTTTGGATTAGTGCTTGCTAACTTGGTGGGAATCCCTATTCAATTTGTAAACAAAATACGTACCCGAGAGACCAAAATATTGAAAATGCCCCCTTTGAAGATGATTCTTTGATCCCAAGCTTAAGGGTGTTTCTTATTATCATTATCAGAGCTTAAGGCTTCACATTATTATTTGTTTTATGCTATAATATTAAAGTTTTTGATTTATGTTCACTATCAATAGTCATGTTACGTACCATTACCATGATGTGATGATTTCATATTATTTTTGAATTTAGGGACATGATGATTTGTTTCTTTGCCATATTGCATATATTCACATTATTATTTGTTTTACACCATAATATTAAAGTTTTTTATTCATGTTCATTATCTTTTTTTTCTAAGTAAAACTATTCTAGTAATATGAAACAAAATATAATTACAGCGAGGCTTGGGCCTCAGTAGTGCTGAGCATCGTTCATAAAAAAATATGACTGTTTAGCCTTGCTGCCCCAACAATTGGGAAACCAATACATGAAAGCAAAAAAACCCACACAGGGGTTATCAGTTTTGACCAATAACATATCAAACATTGCATAAACATAACCGGGAAAGTTTGGACAAAACAAAAACATAACCGAAATTGTCCAGTCATCAAAAAAGGCATCCAACTGGCAGAAGGGCGACACCTCGCTGCCAAGTGTCGAATCTAGAGATTGTCTGGGGTAGGGTCTTCCTCGATTAGACACCCGTACTGGTACCAATCCTCCTCCTCAGCTGACGTGCCGCTTCCCCGAACTGGATGAGTGCTCGCGAAGCTGCCCGCAGTTGCATGCAGTCCTGACGTGTCTCCCGGTCTGCTTCCTGATGTCTGCGTGTCACCAATTCTGCCCTCAGGAGCCTGCTAACTACCAACCATCTGTGGGGAGCTGGGTGAGGGGGAAGGGGAAAATTGCCTGTATGGACAGTGGCATCCTTCCTTCCTGTACCTTGGAGTTGAGCTCGTCCCCTGCCACCGCGGGTATCAGGATACCGGCCAGAGAAGGAGCCATAAGGATTTGGGATGTCAGTAGAAGCAGAGAGGGAGGCCGAGTCTGGGCTGGGAGGAGGACATGATATGTACCATTACCATGATGTGATGATTTCATATTATTTTTGAATTTAGGAACATGATGATTTGTTTCTTTGCCATATTGCATATCTAGTTATGTATATGTGTAATAACAAAGTAATGTACATGTCCCTAATTGCACACAAATAATGTATATGTGTTGGGCAAGTTATATTCTCTATTAGCTTGCGATAATTATTATGTTTTGGTTATGAAATAATGTTGATATAATACTTGTGATGACATGCTTTGATAACATGCAGTGTGTGCCATTTATATATGATACATGTTATAACTAATATTTTGTTATTATGGAGCACACTTTCAATGAAAGATCTGATGGGACCCCATATCCATGAAAAGAAGTTCCACTCGTCAACAAAATCTTCTCCCTTGGGGACAACTCAAGTAACTTGGGGCGGGGTGGTGGTGGGTGTGAGTAATTGAGATGGAGAGAGCAAGTTGGTGAATATACAATTAGGGTGAGTACAACTGATTACATCAAAGATCATGAGCTTTTTATAAATAGTAACAAAGACCCCTGGTGAAATAGTAAACCAACAAGTGAATAACGGTAGTGAACCACACCATGAAGCCAAGTAAATGGAAGTTCAACTATAAGTGGTGTGAACATATGCATGATTGTTTGTAACATTCATGTATATTTTGTGAATTAATGAAACAATATGCTAGTGCAAAGGAAGCATTTCTTGTGATAGCTACAATTGTAAAGTGCAACAAAGATGCCATTTTCAATGTTTATATTACTAAGTTTTATCCCATTGAATTCTCTATCTTCATATATTATTGAGTTTTGTCCCATTGAATTCTCTGTCTACAGAGCCTAAAAAATTTGGTCTTTTGAGAATGTCAAAAAGCGGCACTGTCAATATGGCCTTTGATTCGTCGAATAACACCTATTGAGATTGAGATTGCCAATAAAGCGACCCCTAACCTCTAGTTTGGGAAGAGGATTCCTCGAATAACACCCAAATTCACCTTAGAAAGTAGATAGCTAAGAGCTTTAACCACCAACACACATGAGAGCGTTGTGGGCAAGGGGCACCTTTGTAAGATACATTTGATAAGCTGATCTACTTGATTATAAACTCTCTAAATAGGTAGAATGACTTGTACACTCCATGCCTTGAATTGCACACAAATAATCCAGGTAAGGACAAATGACTTGTACACTCCATGCCTTGAATTGCACCCAAATTCAACTTCCACCATGTAACCTCCTTAGAAGAACATGTGTCTCATGTTTCTCATTTTAGGCGACCTATATGCCTTCTCAAACTATGATTCATCTCCATCAAATGGATCTAGTTTGCTAGAGGCGAATATGCAAGTCCAAATTTTTTATAGGTTGTGTAGGTTGTGTTAAGTAGAGTGTTAGGTTGTAAAAATATTTCCAAACTTGTAATCTCTGCTTTGGGATGGAATTAATTGTAGGGGATGAGTTCAATCAATAAGAACTAGAGTCTTTTCCTAACACTCCTTCCACTCTATGTGGGTGGGGTGCCGGAGAGAGTGTGCTTTCCAATCACTAGCTCCATAATTCATGTCACTAAAAGTAGCTTCATCGGCTACCTTCATTGAGGAATGACCAAGTGGTAGCCGGTTTCGTTGCACTAAACCTATGATAGATTTTGGGATAAGTGATAGTTACGAACTTTGATGAACACATGCCTCAAAGGGAATGTAATCTACTATAGAGAAATCCATAACCCATTACTGTAGAGAAAGCCATAACTTCAGCCATAACTTCATTGGGAGGCCAAGGAAATCCACCTCTACAAGGTAGCGTAGGTGGTCAATTTTTTCAATTGAAAAATGAATGGTTCGAGAGCCTCAAGGTGATTTCATGCAATATGGGTGACACATGGGTCGATTGTTTACTATTTAGGAAGAAATCTTTGGGATGGGTGCAAATCCACCTCCAGAAAGCAGCGTTGGTGGCAAATTGTTTCAATTGAAAAATGAATGGTTCAAGGGTTTCAAGGTGATTTCATGCAATATGGGTGACATATGGGTTGAGTGTTGAGTCTTTTAGGAAGAAATCTTAGGATGGGTGCAAAGTTCACATACCTTGAATTAGATTTTGAATTCACATGCTTTGAATTAGATTTTGAATCACTAATTTACAAAGCACCCCTATAGCGACATTGAGTCCACCCTTAATGGATTACAACTTTGGAACAAGTATTTAAGGAACCTTCCGCTATAAACATTAATAAAATGATATTTTTATTGGAGGCCACAACTAACACAATATAATTGTGTAATTATTCAACCAACCAAGGATCACATTCTCTCAAACTCAACACTTGCTCTAATAAGAGTTTCAAAGCCAAAATAATTAATGACATACTTATATTTATGCAATTTCAGTAGAAGTGCCTCGTCTTGTGTAAGTCTAAGTGACTTCCTGTTGTCGATATCGATGTATGCGTGAAAGTGCCTGAGACTCTATGCATGTGGTTCCTATGCCTCACATATCTGTATATCTGTATCTGTATGCTCAGATCATTGGTTCCTATGCCTCACATATCTGAATCTGGTCAATTCCTGAGATCATTGGTGCGCTCAAAAAGCTCAGAGAGCTCAACTTAAGCATGAGCAGATTTGAGGGAGGGATACCACCGGAAAGCGGGGAATGCAAGTATCTGGAGCTCCTCGATCTCTCGCAGAATACAAACAACAAAAACAACAAGTGATTGGACCAAACCCGTTAGCAGTAGAAGTCTGAGTTGGCGCTTGGGTGGCCACAGATGCCACGTGGCGTCATTTGTTATCATCCTGGTCAGGTGGCTCCTCGACAATGAGGCAAGCGTACTGGTCCCAATCTTCATCCTTCTCCACCATGTCGTACTTCGCTACGCCACCTGGAGGCTCCCTTGCATGCTGGGTGCCGCTCGAGTTGCCAGCTAATTCCATCTTTATTGAAGCTCCTATAGAGCTACCACCACCTTGCCGAATGTCACCAGCGTCAACTTCCTGATCATGCAAGCGGCCATGACTCACGCCCTTGCAATCATCATTCGGGCTTTTCTCAAAACAACGACCCGCTCCCTAATTTCTCTCCTCCTGAGAAGGCGCTTCAGAATTTCTCGCCTGAGCATTGTTCTTCTCATTTTCTTCAGAGAGAACTATGGTCACATTGGCAGTAATGATGGGCCTGTTTAGGCTACTCTGGAATCTGAACTAGGTCGAGTGACGGACAGAGCTGGGATGCAGAGGAGAAATTGTAGTGTGGAGCCGAATATCACTGTGCGCAGCCATGGAGGCCTGCCCTTGCCGCCGTCCATTGTGTGTATGGGGATAGTTTCTGGGCGGTGACCTGGGAGGAGACGAATTCTCATGGGAATGAGGGGGAGAAGTAGGAACAGAGCTCTGCGCTGCTTAAGGGTGAGCACTGCCACCGCGGGTGCTTCCTCTGCGACTTCTCATGTGCTGACGGACCATATCAGTGAGGTTGGCATGCAATTCAGCTGGACAAGAGGTCGGGAAGGAGAACAGGTTTAGTATAAAGGTGATTTTCTCCCTGTTCTTATATATATGGATCCATGCAGCATTTCCACGATATCATCTTGATCAATTAATGGGACTGGCTCCTGTGTAGGATTCAAAGGGCAATGCTTGGAATGGGAATAATGGTGCCCATTTCCGTGGTCAATGCAGCAAAGAAGCCAACATCGGCTTCTGGTGACAGTTTTGCTGCAAGAATTTCCAGCCTGAGGCGGACAGATGCAAAGGGATGGAGGATAGACAGAGGGGTCGAGAGGCTCCATACTATTTCTAGGTGCTTCCGGATCTCGGCCTGAGGGGCCATTTAATGTTGCTTGTAGGCTTTCCTACGCTCGTCTTAGGTGAGCGTTGAACAGAGCACTACCCACCGTCTCACAGGTCCGATCGCTGGCGGTCCGTTGGGTGGCCATTAATGGTCTTGGATTTCACCCGCATCTCGGTTTATTATTATTATTATTATAAGTTAAACATATATTCATTTGAGAGAGCATGGAAGAAGATTTATATCCACTTTATTAAAAAGTTTCTTAATCTATAATAAGTCTATGTTAGAATACCATGGGCTCAATATCACATGCCAAAAAAACCATAACTCATTTCATATGAAACTTACTCATATGCTATTTTGTCAATTAATCAATTTAACTAAAATGACGAAAAAAGCATAACTACTTTGCACATCTTAACTTTGAGTTCATCTTAACTTTGAGTTACCAATCACCTTTGAAAATGGTGAACATACAATTTTATATAAAAAAAATTGTGGTTTTCAAATTAAAAAAGGTATGTCAAACTTAAGTGTAAATCTATTACTATTGAAACTTAGATAAACCATGTTATATATATATATAAACCTAAATGAAAACATCTATATATATATAAATCTAAATAAAGAGATGCTACATATATTCAATGGAAGAAATAGAAAAATGTAAAGAATTGAAACATTAATTATTGATAGTAAAAAGCAAGAGACCAGAAAGAAAATTCTATTGTTATTGAAGTTAAAGAAATGAATACCGTCAATTATATTGAATGCTTGAAGATAGAAATAGATAAATATAAATAACTCTCTCTCTATCACTACTGAATTTCTGAGTACCGAAAACAAAGGACTAAAAAAGACCTGCACCAAGATTATTAGATAAAATATTATTTACCGAGAATCGAAAATTTCACCTTCAATTTTAATTCAAATTCAAATTCAACCCATCCCAAAAGCAGATGACAGCTGCACCAAGATTATTTCACAAAGTACTATTTATCGAGTATCAAAGGTTCCACCTTCAAATTAAATTCAAGCACATTCCAAATTTGGGTGAACATTCCAAATTTTCACCGACGTTGACGCGGATTTGAAGAGAATTTCTTGAAAAGAATCTCAATCTTTTCCCCAACTGCTTTGCACGAGAATCTCAAGAAAAGCATCTTAGGCTTTTTTGTTATAGACGTTGATCCGCTCTAGCAGTAGAAGTGCCTCGTCTTGTGTAAGTCTAAGTGACTTCCTGTTGTCGATATCGATGTATGCGTCAAAGTGACTGAGACTCTATGCCTGTGGTTCCTATGCCTCACATATCTGTATTTGTATCCTGAGATCATTGGTTCCTATGCCTCACATATCTGAATCTGGTCAATTCCTGAGATCATCGGTGCGCTCAAAAAGCTCAGAGAGCTCAACTTAAGCATGAACAGATTTGAGGGAGGGATACCACCGGAAAGCGGGGAATGCAAGTATCTGGAGCTCCTCGATCTCTCGCAGAATAACGTCTCCGGTGTCATTCCCTCAGAGGTTGCAAATCTGCATACTTCTTTTGTTCTATCGGCCAATGCTTTGACAGGGTCCGTGCCTCCAGAAGTGGGAGGAATGCAGATGGCTCAGCTCATACATCTCTCCAATAACAAGTTGTCAGGGGACGTCCCTCGACGAATGACGGAGTGGGCCGACGTGTTGTACCTCAATCTCTCTTTCAATCGTCTCACAGGCTTTGTTCCTGCATCGATCGATCCCTCAACAAATGTCCGGCGTGCTGTACCTCAATCTCTCTTTCAATCGTCTCACAGACTCTGTTCGTGCATCGATCGGGGAGAAACTGTCACTCGTTCAGGTCATAGATATGTCTCACAACAATATAACAGGGCATGTTCTCGATTCCATATCCAAACTCGGAATGCTTTGGATCTTGAATTTCTCCTGTAATGATTAATCGGGCTTGGTTCCATGTTCGGGTGCATTCAAGAATCTGAACATTAAGGCGTTCATAGGCAATCCTGGACTTTGTGGGAAGTGTTTTGGCTTAACGGAAACCTCTGTAAACAAACAAGAAGAAGAGGAAGATAATAGTAATATCGATTTCTTGTGGAGTGGGTATCTGTGTGGTGTTTTGCATTGGACTTGTATTTTGGATTTTCAAACAAGGAGCATCCAAGAACGTGTCCAATTCAACATCGAATCCGATAGACTTGATATCCCATTTTAGAATCTCAAGGGAAGAACTCCGCAAAGCAATAGAAAATTTCTGCCCGGAGAATATACTCGGAGTGTGAAGCTTCGGATTGGTTTACAGGGGAACTTTAGCAAGAGGCGAGAATGTTGCCGTTAAGGTGTTCGCGGGTCTAGGCGGTGAGGACGTGGAAATAGCTTCGACAGAGAGTGCAAAACGTTAGGCAAAGTCGGGCATCAGACTCTGGTAAAAATCGAAACGGCGTGCTCAACTGCAGACTTCAAGGCTTTGGTATTACAATTCATGGCCATTTGCATGGATGAATGAAAGTCGATGTGAGGTATTTACACGGTAGAGGAGGGAGCGAGTACCTGTTATATTTGTTACAACCATCATTGAAAGGTATGTTTGTTGTATTTATTTGTTATTAATATCCGTGATTTATTTTGGTTGAATAGGTTGGAGTAGAATTTTCATTTTTCATGTCTTTTATTTCTATTAAGCCTTTTTCTACTTGCCGTGGCCCAATGTTTTGAAATATTTCTTTTATTTCTATTAAGCCTTTCTCCCTCATTTCATTAATCTCTTATCTACTATGTCTTTTAATCTTAATTGTTAGTGAGGCATGTGAAATGGATGTGTTTGTTTATTTAAATATGAAAAGAAGCTTGAAAAAACATTTTTTAAACTGAAAACAATTTTTGTTTGTTTATGTGATATGATGTTTATGTTTTTGCTAATTAGATAATATGATGTTGACTTTTTTTGCATCTTTAATTTGTATATAATTATCTATCTATTTATCTTATTATTTATTAGATGATATAATGATTTTGTTTCTTAAATAATATGATGATTATTGATTTCCAATTCATAAGATCTTTTTGTTTGCTACATGATGATGCAGTAGTAAACAAAAAGATCTTATGAATTGGAAATCAGTAATCATCATATTATTTAAGAACAAATCATTATATCATCTAATAAATAATAAGATAAATAGATAGATAATTATATACAAATTAAAGATGCAAAAAATGTCAACATCATATTATCCAATTAACAAAAACATAAACATCATATCACATAAACAAACAAAAATTGTTTTCAGTTTAAAAAATGTTTTTTCAAGCTTCTTTTCATATTTAAATAAACAAACACATCCATTTCACATGCCTGACTAACAATTAAGATTAAAAGACATAGTAGATAAGAGATTAATGAAATGAGGGAGAAAGGCTTAATAGAAATAAAAGAAATATTTCAAAACATTGGGCCACGACAAGTAGAAAAAGGCTTAATAGAAATAAAAGACATGAAAAGTGAAAATTCTACTCCAACCTATTCAACCAAAATAAATCACGGATATGAATATAAAATAAATACGACAAACATACCTTTCAATGATGGTTGTAACAAATATCACAGGTACTC